>JANZLC010000004.1:6050979-6062291 GCA_026413385.1 Erythroxylum gracilipes
TCTTTGTTTATGTTGGTTATTGTTTAATCACTTGAGTTGTTTATTTCGTATCTTTATTATCAAATACTGTTGAGAAATCCTCTGTTGAAGTTAATACGAGTCTGTTGTGTTATTGGGTATGAAAATCTTTCACGGGAAGTGAGGTTGAGAGATAGTGTCAAGGGTTGAGTGGTGTCTGCTCAATAAAGCCTTGGGTAAATCTATTGTACTTCGGTGAAAGTATTAAGCTAGATGAGGGCTCCACAGACGTAAGCAAAGTGTGCCGAATTGCGTTATTAAATTTTTTGTGCTTGTTATTATTTCATTTTTTATTGCTTTTGTTTTTGTTTGCGCTAGAGATGTCTATGGTAAAATTAGAAAGTTTGCGAAACTACTAATCCCTTTAGTTTTTCACATGCATTAGTCGCATTACTGTGGGATTGATATCGTAAGGTATTGTTCTAAAAGTTAAAACCATGATCTCTTAGAATTTGTGATGGATATAAGAAAATTGGTGTTACTCCTTTTTTTAATATATCAAAAGAGATAAATGTTTATCCCCATGTCTAATTTTACTCCATCCATTAAATAGGATTGGACATGGTAAAATTAGACAGAAGATTTAAACTTCACTTCGAAACCAAAACTTGGTAATCGTGTCTAATTTTACTCTATCTATAGAATTGAACAGAGTAAAATTAGACAAAAGATCTGAACTCGACTTCGAAGCCAAAATTTGAGAATCTTGATTTTACTTATTTTTTTTGAAACGTCTTCGAATTATGTTCAAGAGTTACTTCTTTCCAATTAACAAATGAATATCAAGTGAGAAAATAAAAACTAAACAGTAATAAATAAAAGAAATCCAGACAAACAGTATGCATCGATTTTGGTATATTAGATGTAAAGCTAACAAATCCTACATATTCATTTCCAGGAAAAGGCCGCACTAGTATTATAACTATGGTCATTTTTATTTAAGAGCTGGTAATTATTGCAAGTCCAGTTAATTGAAGACGAAAAACTGAATTATAAAAACCAATTAACCAGAACAGCTAAATTAAAATAGCAGAGGACGTGAAGACAATAATTCACCATGTCCTCTGAACTGGCTTTGTCCTTCCAATCACAACAGAGTAATGAACGAAGCCTCGTACGTAAATCCTCCTAAGACATCGTGAAACATGCTTGGACGTACAAAACAAGCCTGCCTAGTTCTATCCTTTATAAGGATAACATATAAAGAACAAATAAAGAAGAAATAAATAATAATACCCCAGCGAAGGAAAGGAAAAAAATGAAAGAAAGAAAAAGATGATACTCTTTACAGATAGACAGTAATCACTTTCAGTCCTCAACAGAACCTGTTAATGCCTTAACCATTATCTGCATCAATCTCACCTTCATTTGTAAAGACAATATGTAATCAGTTGTCTCTCTGAAAAGTCCATCCAATCCTATAGATTGATCTCCGTGAGGTATTAGCTTCTTTAATGTTCTTACTCTTCTCTCGATCCCGTTTCCGTCTCTTCTACCACACTCTAGTCGTGCCCTTCTCTTCATTGACATCCTTCTAGCCCTCAGTGCTCCGCCATATCTTCTGATGAACCTTTGTTTCTTAACCTGACTTGGTTTCTTGGCTTGTGCTCCCAAGATTTTGTCCCACAATGAGTACTGATCACGATAACTCTGGTTGCCCACTTCTTCTACTTTTCCTTGGACCGTATTCATCAAAGAAAGAGGAATTGAAGAAACTCCCATAATTCAGCAAATCTCAATCGAAGCTTTCAACTTTCTGAATCTTTTCGATAGTTTTGCAGCTCGCAAGATGTTGGTTTTGCCTGACAATACTTTAGCGTAGGAGATATATCTTACAGGTCTTATATAAAGAGTGTGCATTAGGGGTTAGTGACCAATTAGGATTGAGTATTGTGGGGACCATCACCACGGTTTCACAGAAGGACTCCAAGGGATCGGGGAATCGGATAGATGAATAAGGAAAGGAAAGGAAAGGCTAAATGTACCCAAGGGGTTTGCTTGTTGGCTGTTGCTTTGGTCATGTTCTCCAGCTCAATGCACATGCAACCACATGATTCTTCTCCACCACCAAACTCTCGTCCTCCAAACCCACCATCTTTCAACACATCTCCTTCTCATCAAAACACCCTGGATTATTCCTCTTCCACCACTTTCCAAATTCAATGCATATATGTTTCTCTTCGTTTTGGGTCCTCTTTTTCTTCTCGTTACAGCTCAAGAAACATGGCAGCTTCTCAAATGTGATATTACACGAACCATAACTAGTTAGTTAGTTTATTACGTGGATGTTATTAAATCCATGTTTCTGAATGGGCAAACCCTTTTTTTAAGACAAGAAGAAATATCGAAGAAGCTGACTATTGCTATCAATACTTTGTCTTGGCAAATGTGGACATTCGGATCTTGATGTTAGGATAAGGTACATTTTCTTCTGACATCCATGAACCGCATTTTCCTTCAAGTGATGATTGTTGTACTAAGGGATTTATGAGCATAACATGTTCCTGACATGTCTGCTTCAAAAACAGACTTATGGAAGTTAAACTCGTACAATCTTAGAGACAGCATCTATATATATGCATGCATCTTTATTCATCAACCGATTCTACGGAGGACATTAGTTCCATGTTTTAAGATTTTATCGAATATTCTTTAACTGATATACTCGCAGAGAATCGTCCAATGCATGGCGTAGTTCCCGACACGTCGAATGTGAGATTGATATAAGTAGGGTAGTAACTTCGTCTTTACCAGGTTAGTGCCCTAAACTATAGAGGTTCCATGTGAAAGCCAATATATTTTTAGATCGGTAATTGCCATTTCCTGTGCTCTCCTGATCGAGTGAAAGCTCAATAATCTGTTAAGCAAATTAAGCTATTTCGTTCGTATCCAATAAAACATGGCTCGATTTTTGAGCATCAAACTATACCCCTAAAAGGTAGGGAGTAGCTAGGATACTAAAAAATGACTATGATTATTGAACACATTAGGCAGCAACATCATGTAGATGTGTCAACCAGTTGTTGTTGGGCACCCATTAGTCTTCTTCATATATGTAAACAAATAGAGTAGTTGATAAGTCTATTGTCTATAACAAACAAAAGCCATGACGGCTATGCACATGGATTAATCCATAGCCTCATACTGGGTTTGCATTATTAGTCGATATGTTTCTTAAACTTGGGTTAGGCAAGACATTATGAAACTTACGTGTTATGTTACCCTGGGCATTGGGCAAGCACCAAACCTACGTTCTCCTTCCTTTTCTTTTCTCGACCCGTTTAAACTATTCAAGTTCCTTTCATTCTCTTCTTATACGTGGACAAATTTGTGCCATGTTTGAAACATATGCGTCAACATCTTCTCATGGAACTCTAATTATCCTCAAATGTTGAGCACATGGAGAGAAGGCTATTGGACCACTACCACGTGGAGCGTAATGATCATGTAAAGAGAGGCCGTAGTGTAAGTTCATGTGGGCTTAAACATGTGGCCCATGTGTGGTCTTATATGTACACATCCTACTCTTTCCCTATATGCCGCCACGTTCACCATGTGCCTCTCGAGGACCAAGATGTCTACTTGTAATCAATTAAAAAGAAAGGTCTAAAGTAATTAATAATAATTACTCTTTTTAAATTACAAAAATAACCTCTTTAAAAAAATTATAAAAAAAAGTTATATGTATTGATAGCGTTCTCCCGTCTTAGCAAAACAAAGAATTTTGTGCACATGATATATTTACTTTATCTTACCTAATTAATTAGTTTTGTTTGATGTAATCTTTACTATAAATTACAAGTGAAAGAGAGAACTTTTAAAAATATGTAGAAAAAAATTTGAGATATTATATACAAATTAAATGTTATGGTAATTAATTAACATGTGACAGTTTCACAAATTTAATAAGTTTTTATTCTCGACTGTAAATAAGAATAACCCAAAGGGCCTAAAATTTGGTTTTTAGGGTAACCATTCCGGACTTCAAATTGGGTATTGCCTTGATGGTTATTAGCCCAAAGTTAAGTTACATCATTGATTGGATTTAAGAGTTAGGCGTAGATCCCAACTTTTAATCGACGGTCAATATGGGCTTTGGTTAGTCAAGATCCAACGTTAAGATATATGAACCGAACCAGAACTGAACAAGGGAATGGTCACACAGCATCTATCTATAACCCCCTGGGGCGGGATTGGATCAGTAACGTTAAACATGAAACCCCCCAAAAGGAAGAGACGTATTACACGTTTGTGTGTGAATCTAACATAGACATGCTCACCTAGTTCTTCCTTGTCCTGTCCAGATGAAACTGGGTTGATCCTCCATGATTACTGCGTTAGATTCACGCACAAACTCGTGATCCGTCTTTTCGATTTCATTGTTACCTTGCTATCTTTGGTGGGATATTTCTCTTTTCATCTGTCTTTTTCTCTTTCAGCTCATCTCTGCAAATAATTCAGGTGGATCTCTTCCTCTCTCAAACCCTAATTTAGCATTTTTAGATTTGGGTTTTGTCGTAAAAGGTTAGACCTTTAATCTGAGGTTTCTTAGCCATCTTCGGCCATGATTCTGATACGCTGAAGTTTGGTAGGCATTTTTCTATAAACTTTTCCCCTTTTCGGTTTCTTGGGACACTTTTTTTAATCTATTTTCCTTAGTTGATGACTCCTTCTTCCACATGTAAGAGCCCATGTCAAATTCTGGTTATGCAGTTACATGAACCAAAGACTACCTAGTTTTTTGGTTTCTGTTTAGATTCTGATGGATTGAGGATCAGGTTTTAACTATTGGTCGCTTTATGTTACGGTGTGTCTTTGAATTGAATCTTATAGCAATTAGATAAGTACATGATGTTTCTGGTTACCATTGAAAGGCTCACGTGCACTTGCTTTACTTGCAAACAAAAGTAACCTTAGGTCTGGCTTCCAAGTTAACAAAATGGTCCGTCCTCAATTGTTGGGGAATTACCTTCCACGTAAAGGAGCAACCTTTTCAGCTTTACTTCGATCAGGGTTGGTTGGTCTGGTCCGGTTAGTAATTTGGGATGTCTACTTTCCACCGACCTAATTCTAATGGATATTCAGTTGGAAGACGACGGAAACAGCCTCTTTCACTTTCTTTGCTTTTAGTGAGATATAAATCTAATCTTATTGAACAAAGAAACGACAAGTTGTCGGTGTTAATTTACTCAAGTCCGCCAATAGGTCTTTTACCCTTTATTAAATTAGAAAAGTAGAAGCTAATCCAAATAGAAACAATAAATGTATAACACCACATCCACACTCCACGATCTGAAATGTATTTACAAGAACAATTTGTTTCATGAATTAAACCTCTGTCAATTAGAGTGGTGTTAGAGTGTTATCATAGTTTTCGGTATGCCCTTCGGGATCCCTAAGTGGTATCAAAGCCGGAACAAAATAGTGTAGCAGATCCCACATTTCCTACTTATTTATTTCTCAATAGAATCCAAAGGTACTCATATACTTTCTTCTTGCAATAGCCCTTTAACCTATATGTTAAAATTCGGTGTGTTTCACCAAAATATAATACGAGAATTACATACTTTGATCCATGAGATTAGTTTAATCTTAATTGAAAAAAGCCCCTCAAAGTGATTGAATGTGAAGAAACTTGATTTCTCTTTTCTTTCCCTTAATAATCCTGTTTTTGATGGTGAAAACCTAAAGAGAGGTATATAGGCGAGAGAGAGGACCAACTTCTATGAAATAGGTATTTTTTGAACCGTTTCCATCTAACGATACGTTTAAAATAAAAACCTTATTTGACTTAATTAAATTAGTCAATTAGAATTTAGCACTTAATATTATTAATACCATAATTATTAATGAGCCACATATTATATAAATTTTACATTTTCCACTTGGCTCATTAATTGAAAATTTTGATATCATGGTTTAACAATACATTATGTGCATAAACTTTGCTAAATTATTTAAAGTTGATCACGACATAAATCACAACCAAACAAAAATATTAATAAGAGTCTTAGCGGTTTCACATCTTAATAAACAACATAATTCCTTCCACGTACTACAATATTAACACTTTATTCAATATAATCCATAAATAAGAAACATATTAATGGTCCAACAATTATTTCTTATTTAAAGACAAATCCTATCAATATAATTTGTTCATAAATGTATACTATAAAATATGATTGACAGAAATATAAACATAAGTGAGTTCACAGTGTCAAAATACAAACATCATAAATCTCAATAATGATATGTCATAATACCCATTCTTTCAACATGTCCTTTAAAGACTTTCGGTGCAAATCTTTTCGTAAAAATTCTGCAATCATATAATTAATGCTAATATGTTGAATTGACATTGTTTGTTTATGAATTTCTTCTTTAACAGGCAAGTATTTTAATTCCATATGTTTATCACCTTTAGAATACTGGTTGTTTTTTCGAAAAAAATTACTGCAGAATTATCATATTAAATTTTTAGCAGCCTGGAAATACTGTTGATAACTCCAAGTCTTGAAATAAAGTTCCGCAACCATAATCTTTGAATTATAGCTTCAAAAATTGCCACGAATTCAACTTCCCTAGTGGATGCATCAATGATAGAATGATTAAAACTTTTCCAAGAAATAGCCCCTCCAGCTAATAAGAAAAGGTAATCAAAAGTGGACTTTCTGGTATCAATGCAACCAACATAATCTGAATCTGAATATTCAATCACTTCCAAATGACTGGATCTCCTATAAATGAGCATATGATCTTTAATACCTTGTAAATATCTCAAAACTTTCTTTGCAACTTTCCAACGATCCAATCCAGGATTACTTTGATACTAGCCCAGCATACTGATAGCAAAGCTAATGCCTGGTCTAGTGCAAGTTTGAGCATACGTTAGGCTTCCAAGTGATGCATAAGGAGTATTTTATAGTTGCTTATGTTCCAATTCATTCTTTAGACATTGATTAAAACAAAACTTGTCTCCCTTCTAAATTGGAACTACACTTGCAGATCAATTTTTCATGTCAAATCTCTCCAAGACCTTATTGATATAAGCTTTCTAAGATAAGCCTAATAGTTCTTGTGACCTATCACAGAATATTTTAATTCCTATCACATAACTGGCTTCTCCTATATCTTTCATTTCAAAATTCTTAAGAGAGAAATTTCTTGGTGTTATACATTAAACCAAGATCATTGGTAGCTAACAAGATATCATCAACATAAAGTACTGAAAATATGAATTTACTTCCCACTGATGTTTAGATATATACACCGATCTAAGATGTTTTTTAATATCCAAAGGAGGTAATAGTATCATTGAACTTAAGATACCATTGTCAGGAGGCTTGTTTAAGTATATACGATTTCTTAAGTTTACACACTATTTTCTTCCTTTCCTTTAATTAAAAAACCTTTAGGTTGATCCATATACACTTCTTCCTTTAAATTACTATTAAGAATAACTGTTTTCACATCCATTTGATGTAACTCTAAATCATAATGAACCACTAGTACCATAATAATTCTAAAGGAGTCTTTCTTTGAAACAAATGAAAAAGTCTCCTTATAATCAATGTCATCTTTTTAAGTATAACCTTTAGTAACAAGTCTAGCTTTATGTCTTTCAATATTGTCATAAGAGTCACGTTTGATCTTAAAAACTTACATCCAACTCTTTTACAACCTTCAGGCAATTTGACTAAATCCCAAACCTCACTATGCTTTATAAACTTCAACCCTTCTTTTATAACATCAATCCATTTAGTATAATTAACACTTTCAACAACTTGTGAAAACGAAACCAAATCATCCTTATTCCCTAAGTTAAATTCTGACTCTTGTAGATATACCACATAATCATTAGAAACAACTAGTTTTTTAAGTCTTTGAAACCTTTTTTAACATTATTTCTTGTGGTGGTTCTACAATTGGAACATTAATTGTATGTTCAATAAGTTCATTACAAGCTCTTCATGAAGTGTTTGATCATTTATTTTTTTCTCTTGTAAATTGTCAAACTATTCTACAACCGTAGGAGTAATATATATTGAAGAAGTCGATAGGGGAACTTGAACTTTTATTTCTTCAATAACTAAATTACATGGTCTTTCAACACTCCAACTGGTTTCACCATTCTCAATGAACCTAGCATTTCCAGTTCAACAATTTTTGTTGTATGATTAGGATAATAAAATCTATATCTTTTAGACTTTTATGGATAACCAACAAAAAATCCACTAATTATTCTTACATCCAATTTCTTTTCATGTGGATTATAAATTCTTACTTCCGTCAGGCAACCCCAAATATGCAGGTGCCTTGGACTAGGATTTCTTCTAGTCAACAATTCAAAAGGATGTTTTAAAACTGCCTTACTAAGAGCCTTATTTAACAAGTAAACTGCGGACCTCAATGCATGCATCCACAATGATAAAGGTTAAGATGAATTACTTAACATACTCCTAACCATATCCATTAATGTACGAGTACGCCTTTCTGTCACATTATTTTGTTGTTGTGTACCTGGCATCGTATATTAAGCACATATACCATGTTTTTCAAAAAATTTGGCCAATAGACATGGGCATTTTCCCGACTCATTATATTTGCCGTAAAATTTACCACCCAGTCATATCTGACAATTTTCACCTTTTGTATCTAATTCTTTTCCACCTTATGAACAAACACCTCTAACACATTTGTTTCTTGATTCTTCTCATGTAATATATAGACATATCCATAACGTGAAAGTTATCAATAAATGTGATGAAATACTTTTTTCCAATAAAAGATGAAACATCAAAACACCCACATATATCAGTGTGTATAATTTCAAAAAGTTATATGCTTCTTATGGCTCCTTTTTTTATGTGTTACGTTTACTTTCCTTTAATGCAATCCACACATACACCAAAATCAGTAACGTCCAAATCTGGTAAAATTTCATTATTTACTAGTCTTTGTAGTCTTTCTTTGAAAATATGACCTAAAAGTTTATGCCACAATAAAGTTGAACTTTCATTAATTAAACCACGTTTAGTACCAACATTATGATGCATGGTTAGTAGGATTTCAATAAAAAGGCTATCAAGATTTTACTTGTATAGGTTATCATAAAGAATACCATAACCAATAATGCCATTGTTTTTAAATAAACTAAAACATCCATTCCAAAATTTGAAAGTATAACCAACATAATCAAGTTTAGAAAAGGAAACTAAATTACGGGAAACAAAAGCTACATAAAGTGTCTGAAAGAAATCTAAATGATATTCAGTATCTAAAATCAAACAATAAGTTCAAGTGGCTTCAATTGGAGCTTTGACATAGATTCCCATCAAAGCAAACTTTTCATTTGGATTTGTAGTGTGGGTTATAAGGAATCCTTGGAAGGTATTCGAAACATAAGTGGTATAATCAATCCACCAAGTATTATAAGGAACTTCAGCCAAGCTATATTCGAAACATACTAAAGCCCTAAGCTTACCTTTCTTTTCAAACTAGCCTTTACATTTTAGGCGATCTTTCTAATAATTGCCCAAGTTTCTTACAAAAATGACATTTATCACCTTTATGTTCTTTCTTATGAACTTGACTAGATGATTCATCAACTTTAAGTGGTTCTTGCTTGCCCTTGCCTTTGCCATAATTCTTTTTGGGCTTCTTTCCAACTCTTTGATGACCTACCAAATTAATGATACGGGTCCTTTGATTCTTAAGCCTTGTTTCCTCTTGAACAAGCATACTGGCCAATTCATTCACATTCCACTTATCCTTTAAAGTGTTATAATTCATTTGGAATGACCTATACTGCTCAGGAGGCAAATAATTAAGAATGAATTGTACTAGGAAAAATTCATCAACTTTCATACCTAATGTTTTTAGTCTTGCTACTATATTTGTCATTTCGATGATATATTCATGCTTGCTTCATGAACTATCAAACTTCATAATGGTCAACTTAGTCATTAATGTCCTCGCAAGTGACTTATCTGCAGTTTGTGAACGCTCTTCCAAAAATTTCATAAATTCTTTAGCAACTTCCGTATTGGAAATAGATGTCTTAATGTTTTTAGCAAGTCATTCACATAAACATTAAGCTCAATACGTTCGATCTTTCTCAAGCATTATAGAAAGATTTCTCATCGGCAATGCTTGCATCAGTAATAGTAGCTGATTTCTCAACTTGGTGTACCAAATCAAGATCCAATACACCAGGGTGAAATTGGACGTGTTCACACTAGTTAGAGTAATTTAATTCATTAAAGGATGGAATAGATGAAGCAACTGAATTAAATTTAACAGGAATAGAAACTGCAAAACATAATAGAATGCTCACACATTAATTCTTTGAGTCATAAAACTTAACACTTAAATCAGATTCAAAACAATTATTCCTTATAAAACATTTAGTGTATCTATAAGATCTAGTTTGGGCAATTCTAAGACATACCATAATTACAATAATGATGTTAATTTTATATTACTTAATTGTTAATTAAATATACCTCCAACAAACCTGCTAGCTATCTTTGGATATACTAAACACATTCATTCTAAGCATATAAATTAACACTTCATGTCCATAAATTATACAATTAATTAATTAACCATTGGGAAATCCTGAAATATTTTATAATTAGTGAACTTCAAATATCCATGAATTTATTGCATCATTTTTCTTAATAAGCATCCATAAATCATGAGTAATTGAGTTAAAATATTTCATAAATTAATATTCATTAAACATCAAAGCTTGGCCACTTTGGTGACTAACAAACTATCATAAATATTAATATTAAAATTATGCATATGCATAAATATATCATACTTTAATTAGCAATGCACATGCCCACTTACATCATCCTAAAATAACAATACTAATAAAGATGATAATAATAGCTCTCATACATATGGGTTCGACAACTTTCATATAACTATAAGCAGTACACATAATACAAATGTATAAACAAATAAACTTAATATGTATATGCACATAAATCGGTAAAATAAAACAAAAATATCATTGCTTACATGTAGTATTAGTAACAAATGGCTTTGCGAATAATTCTAATTCATAAAGGCTACATGATTTGTGTAACATCCCATGTTCGGGGCTAGACCCCAGATGTAACGCCCCAAATTAGGAGTTAGCATATTAAGCAACTTTAGTCCGATTTATGTTCTGTCTCTTTGAAATTGTCGCATGCATTCATAGCATTTTCCGGGTAAGTTGGTTTAATGACACTTCGGATTGATTCGGACAATATTAAGATAATTTTAGTAATTTTTGG
>JANZLC010000004.1:6065794-6101359 GCA_026413385.1 Erythroxylum gracilipes
ATTGAATGAATTGTGGCATGCATTTCATTTCAATACATGTAATATAAAGGCAGTTGTGACTGGTGTTGCTACTGACTAAGACTGCTACTGAAAAGGGCTTAAAGCTCAAACATATGTGGTTAGAGCCTAAGGCTTACTGTGATAAACGAGCCCAATGAAACGGGATACTGAAAAATTACACAGTCACAACAATGTAAAAATGAATGTGAATCTCATACATATAGTATTCACATATGATTTGAATTCATTGAATGATTTGTAAAGCTGTAAGAATGTTATATGTTTGAATATATGGTATTAAACCAATGATTGTATTTTATTCAAGCGTAATGAAGTAATAGTTTGATTAAATTATTTAACTGAAATACAATTTGTTTGTGACAGAACTTGATGCTAATCAAGTTGATATGAACTGTGACAATATGTTTATGATTGATTGTGTTTTATAACATGAGTGAACTATCGAGGATGGTTATTCTACTGAGTTCGCAAAACTTATCAAAATTGTACTGTTGACAATTTCAGATTCAAGAGTGAGACAACCTAGCTTCTAAGACTAAGCGTATTTTGTGTAACTTTGACAATCAGATATGGCTCAAAGGTCGGTCAGCTAGGAACTGAAGACATAGTATGTTATTATTTTTTGCTATTCCTTATGTTTGTAGCATACTGTGTAGACTGAGCTATTATGCTCATAGGATAGTGTTATATAAACTTGGATGTTGAACTTAAAGTTACAATGTACATTATGGTTATGATATAAAATGAGGAAATTTTAGATTTTAGCAAATGTGTGATTTGTGATTTTAATTATGATGCCATGTAATAAAGTGAAAAAGTGATAGTTAACACATCATTTGTGTCGGGCATATGCACGTGTGATCGAAGGGCACATGTGCGAGTGTCATATGTGAGTAAAGTGTTACAATTTGACCCATTTATTTTTCAATGCATATACAGAAATTGAAAAAAAAAATATAAAGTCGCCTTCTTTCATAAAACCATCTCGATGCTTGTAAGCGGCTATATATATATATATATATATGCATGGCATTCAAGCATAAACATAATATATCTCCTTTTTTTAAGTCAGAAAAGAACGAGACAATTAATGTCATAAAAATTTGATCCATGAGACAGAACAAAACATGAGATATGAAGAAATCTATAATAACCCGGTAGATTCAACAAGCAATTAGCCACATATTATATAGATTTTACATAAATAACACAAATTTTGATTGTCTTATTTAAAGTGAAGCTCGTTTAATAAATTCAAATTTAATTTTATTATTATTAAATATTCTTTTATCTATCGACCACAAGTAATGGGCCTAACGCATTTCAAACTCTTTATGGTACGCTCCACTTCTTTATGGAGTTCCTTCTTTCGTGATTTTATGTGCTTTTTTTAATTATGAATAGCTGTTTTTATGGTTGTTTTACAAATGAAATTTAAATTAAAAAGATAAAAAGTTTAAGGTATAAAAAGTTCAATTAATATTAGATCACTATAAAATTAGTTAAGATTGAATAAAATTAAAAATTTTGAAATATAATTGAAAGAGATTGTATTTACTCATTAAAAAATTTAAGATTTATTTACCAAAAAGAATTTAAGATTTAATTAAAAATTGTTAAATAAAAAATAAATGATTTATTTTAATTTATAAGAATTTATTAATTTATAAAAATTGATCAATTAATTAATAAATTGATCGATTTTTAACAACACAAGTCATTAAAGTAAATCGAACTAAAAAGTTAAAAATTAAACCAAAAAATTAGTCGATTTAAGATTTTTAAAGTTGAATGGATTAAATCGGTTTTTTTTTCCTCTAAAAGACCCATAAATCTTGATCCCAGAATATGGGGGGTTTACCAATTTCGTAGTACTAATTAAATGGCATTAGTTATGTTAATATGAAATGCCACTTTAAGTAGAAAAATGATAAGATAGGGATTTATGTTTAATTAGAGAGAGAGAGAGGGTGCCAACTATGGCTCTTGTCTTCCGGGAACCACCGCGAGCAGTAGCAAAGCCTCTCTCCTCTCTGGGCCATCTTCGTATTTCCAAATCATCATCTCTGTCCAGGCCTCCCTATTCGTATTCGCATTGGAGGGCAGGTGCTTCTGTTCTCTGTTTGTCGCAATATCAAGTTTCGGTTGTTAATGTTTCTTTCTGGCTTTCCATTTTCATTACAGCTACGTTGGTCACCACATTATTTTCTTTATTTTAAATAATAAGGAAAATTTTAATTATTGCACTCTGCGCATGCTTAAATATTTTATCATCAAATTTTAATAATTAATAAAATATTTTTTTACTTAATAATAATGTCTACTAATAATTATTAAAAATTAGAATTATAATCACTAAAATTATATCTATAGTCTTGAGGGAATGAAATTTATTTGTATAGCTAATTTAAATAAATAAAATGTTAATTTATTTTTTAAAATATGAAAAATATTGTGCTACATAGGTCCCATTAAGATCTGAAATGTTAAAGTTTGAATCGTACTTTAATAAAAACCTTGAGTTTGAAATTGCGATTTTGGCCAAAAGTTTAATATAACTTTCATGGTTTATATATTAAAAAATAATTTGTAACCTAATGTCTTAATATTTAAAGTTGAGATATAAATATAAGAAAATTTTAATATCTTAAAAAAGAAATATAATATTTGTATAACAAAATTTTAATTTTTAATATAAAGTTTGATTAAATTATATTTAAATAAAGCAAAAAATTTCTACAAATATACAAAATTCAGATGATTATTATAGAATAAAATTTTCATTTAAAATATATTCAAATAAAATATGAAGTGTTACAAAAAATTAATTAAAAATATGTTCATATAAATAATAAATTATAAAGATTTAAACCTTAATTATAAAATAGAATTGGAATGGTTAAAAAAAGTTAGTAGAAAAAAGGAAATGTTAATAGTGATATTAAATATAATAAAAAGGACAAAAGGCATAAACCTCTCACTTAATTTATGTAGTGATATTAAATATAATAAAAAGGATAAAATGCATAAACCTCTCACTTAATTTATGGAAAAATTTAAAATCTCATAATTTTTAAACTTCTAGAAAAAAAATTCTTTCTAATTTTTAATTTTCTAAAAATGTATTTTTCTTTTAAATTTTGGATAAAATTGATAAAAAGTATAAACATTAGACATAAAATTTGCAAACGTTTTCGCAATTCAATGTTAGATTCTATAAAATGATTACATGAAAAGTTCATAGTAAGATTTATTATTTTTGTGATTCAGTGTCAATCATTTTATAGAGTCAAATTTGATTTCACTTCTTAAAATGATATTTTTTTTAATCTTAAAAAACTTAAAATTAACAAAAAAAAAACTTCTAAAAACTTAAATTAAAATAACATATTTAATTTTTTAAAGTAATATCTTCTTTTTTTTTTTTTGGGTTAACAAGAAGAGCAGTAGCTAAGTGGTAGGATACCCTCCGGGGAAAGCGACACCGCTGGCGTCGACAGATAGAACAGGAAGTAGGTCCTTTGGAGGCTCAGCTGAGATCCCACGTTCCACCACCAAATTACTTGCCGCTTTGGCAAGATCATCAGCACAAAAATTGCCTTCCTTCAAGCTGTGTTGCAGTGAGCAGGACTAACGCCAACTTAATAATTCTCTTATGTCCAAAATCAGACCAGCTAGTGGGTGATTTAAAACATCAATTGTTCTAATAAGATCAATCACTACTTGGGCATCCAATTTACTCTCCACAATCTTATACCCTGCTCTCCATACAAGCAGTAATCCAAACTGCAAAGCCTGCATCTCATCGACAATATTTGAACAAATACCCGGGTGAACTTTAAAACCCACCAGCCACATATCCTTCTTGTTTCGCATCAAACCCCCAGCCCTGGGTTGACTCTGAATGCCCCATCCGTATTAAGTTTGACACCATTCCCGGGTGGAGGAAACCAGTTTATATAGCTAGTCGGGGACACATCCCTGTTCGCTTTGATACACAAAGCTGTATCCAACCTTAACAAAGTCTAATTCCAACTCGAAATCAAGGTTGCAGAGCCCCGTTTACCATCCCTCTGTCCCAAGAATGTAAGACACACAACCTAGGCCTCATTGATAGTCACGGTCTTGAGGAACTCACCCCTCCAGGAACTTGATTTTAAAAATAGGAGGCGAAACAACGATAAACATTTAACTAGCAACACTTCTAGCACGCCCGATCTATAACGGAATAGCAGTACCTTCAGAGTGTGAGCTATCCGAAAATGTGGGTATGTAATACAGCTGCATGTCTATCTAATCTATGCAATATGTATAAATCAGGGCGTAGACGTTTGAGCAGTTGAATCTTTTATCTTAAAGATAAAGGATTTAAGCACTATGTGCAGACGAAAGAGAGACTGGTAGGCAGCCTTCTAAGATCTTTCATATATTACAGGTTAAAGAGGCTGACAAAAATTTGCATGCACAACACAAACAATTACAAAGGAATCGTCTGCAAATTGGAAATTTGATCCAACACCATATTTTCTGCATAACTTCTATCATCATGAAGTACAAGCACATTCACTGTGCCAGATTCTCTTAACCAGGAAGCAACCTCAGGTCCTTTTGATATAAATCGACCTAAGTTGCATTTGGCTACCCAAAAGGGTGCACCCATGCCAGTGAGAAGTGCCTGAATTGCTCGCCTCAATGCACTGTCACCAACTACCTTGCTATGCTTGCCCCATCCTGTCAAAATGCTGAAGAAAGAAGAGTTCAAAATTTTCCCTTTCAATTCCATAAAGGAAACTGAATTGCTAGAAAATAATAACTGACAGAGACATAAGCAACCAGTTTACACACCTTAACCATTGTGGTAACTCATGGCCCTCAAACACAATAGAACGTATATTCAGTAACCATGAATGAACCATTGCCCGTGCAGCACCAGAAGACATCAGATGCAAATCTAAGCAAAAATCAGACCGTGAATTCTCCCATACTTGTCGACGTTTTCCTTCAAGCACGACCAGCTGGGCTCCTCGTTTCTAAAAACAAAGATAAATTGGATACCTTCTCATGAAAAAAAACTGAAAGATGCATGAAACAGAGAAACACGGTTCATCATTATTGAGGAAATTTTCAGCACATGAAACAGAGAAACACAGTTCATCATTATTGAGGAAATTTTCGGCACAGAGTTGGATATTAGCAACTACCTGACCAAAGTGCCACAGCATGTCAGTTAGAGCATTATAAAAGGCAGATGCTGTTGCAGAATCCATCAACTTTACTTCATCAAAGAGGGCCTGTGCTTGCACCCAAACATTTTCTCTATAGCCCATAAGAAGGCCATGTGCGACGCCATAGACCTGATTATCAAATAACCGGAGTTCCTCCAATAACATTGCAGCATCTTCAAAAGAGTTACAACGACTGCAACCAGAAGAAGTCCAGAGATAATTATAGGCATTGCTGTAATTAAATGACCATTCAAATAATGCAATGATGTAAATTGAACATTGAGGACAATAGGAAACAAACAGCGGTGGGGAGCTCATACTAAGTACCCAAATTTGGGCTTATATGCACTCAAAAATCAAGATAGAAAACTTATACACAAGCTAATCTTTATTAGGAAGACATAGTGTAATAGTCCAGTCCGCCAACCTGATCCTGCCACAGATTGGCCGTCAACTACAGCAAACAAAAAGCAACAAAATCAACACAATTGAGAAACATGTACCCCAAGTTTGAGTTTCCAATTTATACATCTACATAATCCATTAATCTGAGCCATTGAACTCAACCGCCCTATAGCTTACTATTTTGGCAGTGAATTTGCATTTGAGCCTCTCTAATTTGACTTGACAGTAAAGAAAGAGTACAGATCTTCAATACCAGAGTCCTCATCAAATCCCACTGAGGCCATACCCTAATTTACAAACTTACAAGTTGCAGGTTAGATTTTCATATATGCAGACTTCTCCTCTGTCTAACATTACATCCAAGACCATAGTAAGTTCAGAAACAAAATGTTTGGCCCAAAGCAATGAAATTCAGAAATGTTAAACTTCAACTTGTCAATGATTCCTTATAAGAATATATTCTGTAAGTATTAAATAGAAATGCAAAAAAAAAAAACATATACGACAAACAATACCTGCAAGCATTGAGAATAGCTGAGAAGGTGACAACATTTGGTTTGATTTTCAGATCATGCATTTTCTGAAAGACACCCAAAATGCATAAAGTTTCCTGCCTCCCCCTGACCCTTGTGTGACCTGTCTGCTCATCAGCAAGCTGCCCAAAAATCCTTATCATCTGGTTATCTCCTTTACTTGCCACCTCATACAGAGTTCCTTTCTTGATACCACTTGGTGATAAGATTTCAATTTCCAATTCATTGGTTTTATCAACATCATCAATAGCATGCTCTGCAGCTGCCGACCTCCCAAAGGCATCGATTATGGAGTTATAAGTGACAACGTTAGGCCTAATTCCCTCCTTTGTCATCTCATCAAGTAAAGACACAGCAGATTCCACCAATCCATTCTTACATAAGGCATCTATTAGTGCGGTATAAAGGACGACATCAGCCTTCAATCCTGCTTGTTTAAACTCCTTAAAAACCTCCATTGCTTCTTCATACAAACCACCCTTGGAATAAACATCGATCAATGTTGAATAAGTTAACAAATTAGGGGAAACAGCTTCTTCTTTCATTTCTTCAATCACTCTCCTAACGTCATCAAATTCACACTGTCTGCCATACCCACCCAAAAGGGCATTGTAGGTCACAACATCTTTCTTTATACCAGAATTTTCCATTTCCTTGCAAACATCTAAAGCATCCTTAAATCGACCAAGTTTAGCATAAATGGAAAGCAAAGTATTATATGAAACTCTATCCAAATTAATACCAATAGACTTCATTTCATCATATAATTTAACTGCATCATCTAATCTACCAGCCTTAGCATACCCATCAATCATAGTACTATAAGTAACTACAGTAGGAAATATATTCTTTGCAGACATCCCAGACATGATCTCAAAAGCCAAGTCCATCTGCCCACCTTTACAAACAGCATCCAAAAGCGTATTATAAGTAAATGTATCTTGATCAATCCCTTTATCTGCCATTTCACTAAACAAACTCCTCGCAGCCTCCCATAGTCCTCCTCGACCACAAACAGCAAGCATAGAATTATATGTAATTCGATCAGGCTGCACTCCATTTCTCAACATATCATCAAATATCTCTACTGCACGCTTAAACTCCACGCCCCCTTTCCCACATGCATCAATCACTGCATTATATGTCACCAAATTGGGCTTCAAGCCAAAATCTTTCATAGAATGAAAAACCTTTATAGCCTCACAGCAATACCCACTTCTCCCATAAGCACTAATTATAGCAGAAAACGCATATACAGTGTTCCCATAACCATAATCAAGAGCAGTTCTAAACACATTCTCAGCTAACTCTACTTTCCCTAATCTTCCGAGAATACTAATCATGGCACTAGCTAATTTCCCTTGCTCATTTCTTCTCCTCTCTCTTTTCACGGCAAACTCATAGCACTGTAAAGCTTTCATAGACTCTCCCCTATTACCAAGCTCGCGAAGCAAGAAAATATAATCATCAGAGCCACAAAGCTGGGACTCGAATTTAAACAACAAATCCTCAAGACCCACATGGTCCGTACCACACAGGATCACCTGCTGGAGCGCTTCCTCGGCAACAGAGGTATGTCGGGTGCCCGAAGTCGTTTTAGGCCGACCCAAGTTGATCTTGGAAACGAATCGGGTCGACCGGCGGCCGGAGAAATCGGCAGCGAGTTCAGATTTATTAGTAGACAGAGAGGGGAAGGACGTTGAATGGGTCTGGGAACGTGTGGCGGAGGCAGGTTTCGTTGACGGAGAACGTGGGTGTTTGGTGAGAGCGACCTTTTGATGGGTCCAGCGTTGGTGAGGGTTAGGAGGTTGACCATGACGGTTGTTGTTGAACTGGGTTTGTGGATACTGATGGGTTTGATGATAAGGTTTAGAGGCTGTGATAGAGCAGTGAGGGGTTGTAGAAGCCATTCGATGCTAAACCTAATCTCCGCTTCTTCTCCTCTCCGGCTAAACTAATTTAACCGGCATCGCGGTCCATACAAGTCAGTCTAAATGAGACTGAAATGTGTTGGTGTTGGGGTTAGAGAGGGCTTTGGTTTGGGCAGCAAGAAATTGAAGGAGCCAGTGTTGGGATTCGGGGGCCAAGACCTTTGGAGATTGAAGATAAGGAAGAGAGAGATAGAGAGAAGTTATTTCGTTGGATAGTATACCTTACCTGGCAGCTCAAGGTCAAAGCTTTTTCAGACATTGGAATCTTCGCCTGTCCTTAGACGCATCCACTTGAACAAACTATTTGCTTTTCGTCTCTTCTGCCGGCTGTGATTCTATGCGGGCTATACATACCGCTGAGGAATCATCCGTCAATCAATTGAGTTGAGTTTCACTGACGTGGCCGATTCTTGGTGGTTGGTGGGTGGGGGAGTGATTCTGATGTCCCGCAAGTAACCAAAGCCAAGAATAGTCTGTACGTCACTCCTTCTCGTGGACTGGGTCTAGTCATTGACGAAAATAACCTCCGAATTAGGAAGGAAGCTACTAGAATGATAAGCACCCTACGAGTGCGGCGGTATAACCAGACCCTGAGGACCGGTATAACCAGACCCTGAGGACGGATGTACGTTCTATCATCTACCTGGATTATATGTAATTTTAGGACACGAGTCGAGTACATGAGCCGAGTCGAGACCTACAGTAGTACTGTCGGTATATAAACTAGGTCATTTGCTCTTTGTCTTTAGCAGCTAATATTAGAAGCGTGACAGAAGTAGATGGATCACATTTCTCCTTGCAAGTTAAAAGGACCAATCACATTTTTTGGTCTCCCAAGAGGTGTCCACTGGGTCGAAGCCGGTGACTAATCTCCCTTCGCGGTACTGATATATCCCAAGGGGGTTGCCGCTGGCCCAGGAGTTTGCTGCATTCCCAAGGACAGAGATCGAACCCGGGACCTCTTGATTAAGCAACAAGGGTATGCGCCACCCATGCCAACCCACTAAATTTAAAAGGACCAATCACATTGATCAGCGCCTTCATTACGGTAAAAGAATCAATAAAGCTATTTCAGTTTAAAATGAACAATTCTATAGTAGGATATGAAGTCAAACAAAAGCAACAATAAAATACTTTGGGTGATTATATAAAAGCGTCCTACGATTGAAAAAAATATATATTAAAAATAATCTCATCCGTGATTCAAGCATTTAGTAATCAACTAATTACTATGATTGTGTAAGCAACTTGCATAATATCTTAAACCATTCATAATCTTATGAAGAATAGGACCTCGATGAATCATATCAAATAGTACTAAAGAAATTGAATTATTAAAAGATAAAGATTAAGATAAAGAATGACTTTTAAAACATTAAGATGAAACACATTATAGTTTCAATTGTTAATTTTAGCTGATTTAAAGAATTACTAGAAATTAAAGATTTTAATTTAGTAAGAGATATATAATCAAAACGAGAATGTCAAAGATGAGAAGTGACATCCTCGACAACAATTTTGAATAGAACATGGAAGAAAGTAATAACAAATAGTCGCCCAAGCTTACACTATTTATGTCTCAAAGAATTTGCCTGTTTGTGCATCTTGCATAGTATAACCATAAATTGAAAAGATAAATCAACATCAAATTCACATAATTGACTAATAAATATGAGATTTAAGAATAATTTAGGAACAAAAAAGGTATTGGACAAATCTAATTTAGGTGTTTGGACGGCGCCTATACTTTAAACATGTATAGTAGAATTGTGAACACTGTAACCAATACGTGGAATAAATGGTGTTTGTGAAGATGCAATAGTAAAGGAATTAAAGGTTATATTATTACAACAGGCATAATAAAAGTACCATGACAATGAAATACTTGATGTGATAGACAAGGAAGATGAGGAGATTGTATCATAATTGAGTTAAAGTTGGTAGAGAAGAGCATGAAGATCTTTTAAAGAGAATTTAGGAGAAGTACTCTCTACAGGATCCTCTGCGACAGCAGTAGCAGTAGTAGTAGCAGAGTGCTTAAGGGGCTTGGAAGAATTATTTTGTCCATAATTATGTTAAAGTCATTTTTTGTATTCAGAGATGTGATGGCTAGACTTTTTGCAGTAGTGATAGCCCTAGCCCTAGGCAAGGACAGGACACCTGGTCAGGGCCCACTCTTATGAAGAATAAAATATGGGCCATTTTTCACTCTTGACCCCTTATAAAAAGCAACAAAAGGGCCCTTATTTTGTCTCTTTGTTCTTTATAAGGACTCACTCTTGACCCTCATAAAGAACAAAAAATAACGATGTCAAAAAGGGCTTGTCTCACCCTGATTTTGGTCGGGGTTGACCGAGCCACAGGCAGGCCACGATGGGCCATGGGCCAACCATGGTCAACTCGACTGAGCCAAGTTATCGTTATTTCAAAAACGATGTCATTTTTTACGTTTTCTTTTTAAAATGGTGGGCTAGGTTGGGCTGGCCCGTCGGTCGGGCCACGGGGCATCTCTAACAAAAAAAAGATAAAATACAAGCTCTTTTTTACTTTGCCTGGGGCCTATAAAATGTTAAAAATGGGCTTAAGTAGTGGCAAGATCCCATATAAAATTTTTTAACTGAATTATAAGAACTCTAAGAGGATGAGGTCTGAGTGACTATAACAACATCAACAAATGGACTATATTTTTCTATACAAAGTGCATTGAGTTGACTCTCTTATATAATTAATTCCTTGATCACAATGTCAATAGTTGGCAAGGAATCTCGATGGAGAAGAAAGTTATAGATAGACTCAAATTCTTCTTAAAAAGTCATCAACAAATGTTAGATACGCTGACAATTGTGAAGATTTGTGTAGATGGTGGCTACAGTAGAACTAAGCCATATAACGTCTCAAAGAACTATTTGATAGTAAAGTTCTTGCAGTTATGACACATGATTATGGATTGTTTGGCTAAGTTGTTATTACATCTGATGAAGTTTTTGATGAAGTTGAAACCTATTAATGTCATTAGATATAGAGAAACGATTCTTTCAAAAATCACATACCTCCTTAATTGTGTCAAAGCGTCAAAAATTAAGTTTGATCACTTTAACACATGTATTTTGAAACTACGTCAAGATTTGGTGATTCATTGCATCCCAAAGTATTAAGCATTTTGTGAACAAAGGCTTCGTATCTCTTGTCATATAACTTTATGAGAATATAACATGTTTTTTACTCTTTAAAAGTTTCAATTTAGTGAACCCTCTCTAATTCTTCCCTAATCCTACCATATCTCTTGCTTTTGACATTTCTCTTGCATATTCCTCCAATAGCCTATATAGTTTGACTCCACCTAAACCTGATCCCACTAAATCTTCTCCAACTATGGATCTACCACATCCTCCAAATGACCATCCATTGTCAGAAGCTCTTCCTCCAACACCAATGCTTCGTTGTATTAACCGTGTAAGTCAACCTTATATACATCTTCATGATTTCTATGTTTGTTCCATTATTGTCTCTCCATAAAAAATTTGCACCTATTGTGAGGCTAGTTTTGACCTTTTATGACAGCAAGTAATAACATAAGAACTACTTGCACTTACCCTAGTAAATATTTAAGATTTGGTTAACTTACCTCTAGATAAGTCAGTTGTTGGTGTAAATGTGCTTATAAAATCAATACTCGGGCGGATGGATCAATAGAAAGAGGTAAAGTCTATATTATTGCTAAAGGATTCACTTAAGAATATTGCATTGATTATGAGGAGACCTTCGCTCCTATAAATCGGTTGACCTCAATTTGTAGACTTCTTGTTGTTGCTACTAGCAAAAGAAGGCAACTATTCCAAATGGATGCCAAAAATGCCCTTCTCAATGGAGATCTCATGGAATAAATGGACATGCAACCTCCTTCAGTATATAATCATCTTCCCAAAAAGGTTTTTTGTCTCCAAAAAGCCTTATATAGTCTAGAATAAGCTCCTCAAACCTGGTTTGCAAAATCTAATTCCACCATTGGACATCTTAGTTTCCATTTTTTCTCTTACGATCATGTCATGTTTCTTCGTAAAACATATCAAGGGTGCACTATCATGCTTATTTATGTGGATGATATGATAATGATTGGTGATGATACACATGATATCTTTGCTCTTAAGTCCTTTCTCCATCAACAATTTAAGATGAAAATTTTGGGTAATTTGAGCTTCTTCTTTTTTTGGGTTTTGATGTTTCCTCTAATGAATCTAGATACTATTTGTCATAGGCAAAGTGTGCTACTAACCTTATCTCTCAAGTTAGCATCACTAATATTAAGATAGTTAGAACTCCATAGTCTACTTGATTCAAATGATCACCTTTTTGCTACTAATGGGAATCTACATGGTGATGGCACGCTTTATCCCTAATTAGTTAGCAGTCTTATATATCTTATTATCTCTCGTCTAGATATCGCTCAAACTGTTCACGTCATGAGTCAATTCATGTTTGCACCTTGTACCACTCATTTCTTTGTTGTTCTTCACATATTGAGGTACATTAGAGGTACTCTATTTTATGACCTTCATTTTTACTACTCTTTTTCATTCGAGCTACAAAAATATTCTGATGCTAATTGGGATGGGTACACAACGAACCATCAATTTATTACTGGTTAATGTTTCTTTCTGGAGTGATCTTTCATTTCATAGTGTAGCAAGAAACAAACAATTGTCTCCTACTCTAGTACAGAAGTCAAATATAGAGCTATTATTGATACTACCTTTGAATTCTTCTGGTTATGATGAATTGTTCAAAATATGGGTTATCTTTCTCAACTAGAGTTCCTCTCTACTGCAGTAACTATAATGTCATACAGATCACTCATAATGATGTCTTTTATGAGCGGACTAAACACATCAAGATCGATTTTCATCTTTTTTGACATCATATTCACCAAGTCATTATATAGCTTGTTCATATCTCATCATATCATATTGCAGACATCTTCACAAAGTCACATCCACTTTGACACTTTGTAGATCTTGTTCTTAAACTCAAGCTCTCATTTTCCATGACACCTTGAGTTTGAGGAGGGTGTTAATAGTAATCTTATCCTTGATTCTACATCTAATAGTCAACTAATTACTATTATGTATAATAGATTGCATAAAATTAGGGATCTCTTTCTTATTTAGTTTGGCTCATTATATATAAATACCTGCTTGTACATTGGATGATACATATAGAAATATAGAGAGTTTCATCTTTGTCTCTATCTGTAGTTCGCAGTAAATGAATTCCAAAGAAAGAAGCTAATAATTCATTGATGAAACAATTAAGGCCACTTAAAAATTCATATCAAAACTTTTATGTTCATGTCATGCTATGTATCCAATAACACCCAATTGTTTAAGATATGATCTCTAGTCAAGGACAAACTAAATACGTAAGAAACCACAATCACACCACCAAATTAATAATATTTGTATTTAATATTAAACTACCTAGCATGCAGGCAAATAAATAGGAACTAAAATAGTTAAATGATCACAAAATAAATGCCCTTAACCAATAAGCTTGGATATTTATATTATAGATGGAATTGCACTAAGTCAAGCTTTTAATATCCTTCTTTATTAAAGATATATATCACAGACCTATCTCATTTACATCAATTACACGTGCCATAATAGAAAATCAGGTGATCTATATAAATGAGAAGAAGAAAGGAGGCAATGGTTAATTATAATGTGTAAGATAGAACATCGAATTAAAGTTGACCTGAAAAAAATGCAACTATTTTAATATAAAAATTTTAAGATGACTACACTTGTTGATGATCAACTAAAACCTAAACTATACTATATTTGTTGGCATTTTATTATGTCTATAAGGTGTGGATGTTTGGTTAGCTGTGTAGCCTAAGTGACATAAGCGCAATTTAATAGTGTGTAGATAGGTATCTTTTGTCTTTAATCAAATGTCAATAAACTCCTGCATATAATGTTAAAAGTAATTGTGGTGTTAGCATTCTAATTCTTAAGTTAGTTTTTGATCATAAGAAGTTAATACAAATTGAAAGAAAAACAAAGGATTTAAATTAAGTTGAAAAATCTCCAATTTTCTTCCTTACGTTTACTTTTGTACTTGAGAGTGATGTTAACGGATATTGAATCACTCTTACATGCATCCAAAATTTCAGTCTTTAAATATGAGATAAGAATACAACAAAAGAAGGAAGCATATTGTTAAAAGGAAGTGTATTTAAGCATAGTCAATCATAAAGAACTCAAGATAAATAATTTACCTCCTCATAATAAATGCATCAAGATCATAGCCCATACTATCATAGCCTAATTTTTGGTTATTCTATGCAATTATTTGTTAAGAAACTAATCGTGATTGAATCACAATTATAATGAATTTTTTTTTATAATTTTCTAATCAAATCTTGTTAATTGAATAACTTAGAAAAGATGAATCATGACTAATGAATTGGCCACAAAAATATAAACTAACAACTACTTACATTAAAGCTAATTGCCTATATATCTAATACTATAACTATCCATATGAGCATGTCTCTTCTGAGACAATGATTTAGTGAGAGGATGTAAAACATTCTTTTTAGTAAGAACTTGCTCTAATATTTTGTTTTTTCTCTCCACTATCTCTGTAATTAAGTAAAACTTTCTGTGTACATATTTAGACTATTGATGAAACCATAGTGTTTTTGCCTTATTAAAAGAAAACTTTTTTGCAAATGAAAAAGACATAAGTAGATTGACGTTTTTTCAAACCATAAATAAATTGTAAGTTTTGTTAGTCTTTATATTCATAGTTATAATAAAATATGTCCATTTTTCTTTAACATTATACATGTGCATATTAATATATCTATAATCACTTTTGCAAATTTCAAGTAGTTTTCCAACTAAATCAAGGTCTCAATGAGAGGTGATCTTTTATAATTTTAGGCAATATAAATAGCAAAACTGAATTCAAAAGATTTGAATATCATATTTAAGATATCCATGTGAAAAAAAAGGTCAGATTAAATTACAGATGAAAGTTTTTTTTTGATTAATCAGAAAACAAAATAGCACAACTTACATAATAAATCTTAGAAAGCTAATCCCAGATCTGTCCTCTAGGAGGATGGGAAGACACCCAGAGAGGGCGTTAACAAAAGTGGTGAGCCCTAAATTACAAGTTACTGCGAAATTAGTGAGCCAATCGGCACACCTATTGCCCTCCCTGTAGATGTGTCGAGTGCGTACAACCCAGTTGCGATTGAGGAGCTCATGAATGCTAGCAATGAGAGGGTTCAGGGAAGCGGTGTGCTAGGCGGAGTCTGATAAAAGGCTAACCACGACTTGAGAGCCTAGTTCTAAAGCCACCTGGCGATAACCGAGTTCTCAGGCCAGGTTGAGTCCGGATAATACACCCCAAAGTTCTGCTGCAAATGGGGAGCACCAGCCTAAGTTCTGAACAAATCCACCCTTCCAAGCCCCAGTGCTGTCACGGATAAGTCCGCCTCAGGAGGTGATCGTTTGCAGGCACCATTCGTGTTGAGTTTTACCCAGCCAGGGGATGGTGCGGACCATCCGATAAGTTGCTTATGCCGGAAGCGGTGACCAGGAATGGTACGGGGGAAACTAGTTGTGGCTTGCTGTATCTGGGCTACATAGGCTAATATGTTGTCAGTGGGGGAAGTCAGCCAGGAAGCGTAAGGGTTGAAGACTACTTTATTCCGCCAAATCCACAGAAACCAACAAGCAGCACCAAAGATGATATTCCAGGGCAGACCGTTAAGCTGGCAGTGCTAGTGAAGATTTGTGTGGAGCCAGTCTTGAGCTTGTAGAGAGAAAAACTCCGGGGAGATGTCCTGAAGAGGGAAGGTGTGCTAGAGACGGCACGTTTTGGGGCAGTCTCTCACGGTGTGAAGGGAGGTTTCATCCGGTCGGCAGTAGTGACATTCCATTGACGTGGTCAGATGACGGTGCAAACGCTAGTGATTAGTCAGGAGGCGGTCTTGGGTAAGGAGCTAAAGAAATGAGCGAATGCATTGAGGACCTGCCCAGCGCCATATGGTTGGTCAGGATCTCTCAGTGTGGGGAAGGGTATGGTCCATAATCATTGAGTAAGAGGACGTTGTTATGAACTAGCCCGTTCCCGATCTCCCCCATATGATCTGGTCCAGTCCTCGGAGGGGCTGGGGTGGGAGAATACCTGCAATGAAAAGATTGACAGAGTGAGGAAGTAAAAATTGAAATTCATGCCAAAGCTAGTTACCGGAAGAGTCCACATAGTTTGCGACTCAGTGCTCGAGGACGGAGTGGGATGGGCCAACAAGCGTATGCTCAATGAGAGGTCTCAGATCGTCTATCCAGGAGTCCAACCAGAACCGAGCTATAGTGTCATCTCCTATAATCCATTTCAGCCCTTTCAACACGTAGGGCCAAATGGTTTTGATATTCCGCCAGATCATAGAACTGCTGCCTGCTTCAAGAGTGGGGGGCAGGGTATTGAGATTGAGGTTGTATTTTGTAGTAAGAATGCGCACCCAAAGTGCGGTCGGCTTCGATATGAGGGCCCAACCTAACTTAGTGAGAAGCGCGTCATTGGTCTCACGAATTTTGCAAATTCGAAGGCCATCCACATCTTTCGATTGGCAGACAGTGTCCCAGTTGACGAGGTGAATTTTACGCTGGCCAGGAAAAGAACCCCACAAGAAGTTACGCGTAATTTTTTCCAGGTCGTTGCAGAGGCGTCGAAGGAGACGAGTCGTTTGCATAGTGTAAGCTGGGAGGGCGGAGATGACGGATGGGATGAGGGTGGTACGTCCTGCAAACGATAAACGATGTTCTGCCCAGCCTGAAAGGCGGTTCTGGACTTTATCGAGTATGAATTGATACGTATGTTTGTGCACCCGTTCATGCAACAAGGGGACTCCGAGATAACGACCTAAGTTTGTGGTCTGTTGAAAGCCCAGGTCCCTGCTCAGTTGGCGTGCTACAGACTGGGTAACATTTTTAGTATAATAACAACGAGATTTCGCATGACTGATATTCTGACCCGAGGCATTACAAAAGAGATTTAATGTATCACAGATGATCCGAGTTTGATCTGGAGAAGCTTCAGAAAAATAATATGAGATCGTCAGCAAAGAACAGATGAGTTAACGGAGGACCTCGGCAACTAAGACGGATGGGTTTCCAACAGCCTTGGGATACAGCTTGATTAATTAAGTGACCCATGCATTCCATGCAAAGCACGAAGAGGTAAGGCGATAAGGGGTCCCCCTAACGAATTCCCTAAGAAGGGGTGAAAGGAGCGCTAAGACCCCCGCCTCAGTGGACTTGCATGGTAACTAAGGAGACACACTTCATGATGAGAAAGATTAACGATCCGGGGAGTCCAATATTAATGAGGGCGTCATAGATGAAGTCCCAAGAGAGGCAATCGCAGGTTTTTTCGAGATCCACCTTAACTATAAGGAGACCTTGCTTTTTTAAAATCTTTTCGCATCTATTGGGCCACGTAGGCTAAGTTATTAAGAACACAACATTTTAGTGTATCAATGCATCATAACTTGCCTTTCAATCTTTCAAGATTTATACAGCAACACCAATTGGAAATAATAGATATGATTTAGAGATCAACTTTTTTTCTCTCATTATATTGATGGTAATTAATCGATCCATAGGTCCATCTCACCAATTTTTTAAAAATTAAAATTATAAAGCAACGTCATTTTGTTTAGAAGAGTATTAACTTTCCTTTTAAATATTTTATTTTTTATTATGGTTCCGAACAAAAGTATATGTTATTTTAGTTTTTATAAAAATTAGTATTTGTTATTTTCTTATTGAAAAGAATTAATTGGAATTAAATAAATAATTATATTTGTCAACATAATTTAACATAAAAATAAATAATGATTTATTCACAAAAACACTAATACATTTTGTCTAGGGCAAAGCAGACTATAATCGAAGGCGATTTTGATTTATAGGCAAACAAATTCTTTCTTTTGTTTTGGAGCAGCCGGACCAAGAGCAGGGCCACTAATAAGGTTAAAACCACGCGACCGAGGGCAGCTTGACCATGACCAGTATTTCTCTTGGCAGCAACATCCTCAAGTGGACGCCCTTCTGTTATCACTAGTACCTAGTATCATCACTATCAACAACAATACACCCAGCCTACCAACATTTCCTGAATTCTCATACGAGTATGCATACCAAAGTTTTTAAGTTACGAGACGCATCTGCCGTTTTGCAGTGGAAATTATCAGTCTTCATGAATCGGTATTTATAGGGGCTAGCTAATTAATCCAAGAACTATTTTTGAGAATGCACATTTGCATATTTAAGAGCAAAATGTAGAGCAAGATGACTTTTGTTTATGCAACGAAACAATCCGAAAGTGGTTATTAAGAGTTCCGAGACACAAGTTTATGGGCAGCCACATCCGTTGACTAGTCTCAAGAACACTGGGGAGACCACAAATCACTGCATAAGCGTTTGACCAGCTGAATCATTTATCCTCAAGATAAAGGATCTAAGCATTATGTGCAGGCCAACGAGAGGCCGGAAGACAGCCTTGTCTATGTGTCCCTCACTGTTACAAGTCATAATTGATCCGGTCAAAATGCTGAAGCAAGATTTAGAAAATCTCTCTTCCATTATATAGAAATCACCAATGGCATGTTCTGCTGCAGCTGCCGATCTGCCAAAGCCATCAAACAGTATTTACATTGCCATATTGGCATTTAAGGACGATTATGCTCCTGCAAATTCTGGGAGAACTTCATTATAAAGCTTTCAACAAAAATAGATAATTGAAGTAGAAATGTAAAAGAGAACAAAATCTTAGAAGTTGCATACTGTTTCTTTCAGCTACAGCATTTCCAATCTAGTGAGACCTAGAGTACAGCTAGTAGTAGCTACTTAAACCTAAACTATGCTCTAGCAGGTGGTAATTCGGGAGGGACTTTCTCCATAATCATATTATGTAGTATGTGAATGAAAGTGAAAAATGGAAAAAGAATAAAAAGACAGGATAGCTAATTATTCCCAGACATTAAGATTTTGATCTACGGTTGCATTGGCTTGAAGTCCAGTAAAAGGAGAACTGGAAGATAACTACACTACTGATGCCAATACAAGCACTTCCTTATGCTCGCACCTCCTCCGTCAATCAGGAACTTGAAACGACCAACAAACAAAAATTGAACTCAAATCTTCTGGAACACACACAAGACTTCAATATGTTCTTTTCCTCACTACAGGCCTTCGGGGCTCCTTTTTGGCAGTTGTCATGAATCCTGGCGTTGGTATCCCCACTGTAGCTTGGTATAGGTCCTTTAACCTTATGAGAGAGAACAGAAAAGAATTTCACAATTAGCAGTACAAATCAAGAAGTAAACATGAGAACATATATGATTCACTAAATGCGGTGTTTTGTGGGTAAAAATGGTCTACCTTGGCATACTGATGAAGAGGGCAATTACTGCAACCCCAACAATGAGAGGGAATACAGGTGCCGGGGTTAACTCCTGTAGGGACGGACAAAGAGTTCAAAAAGACAAAAAAAACATGTGAGAAACACATGAAACATGTGCGCGGAAGACAAGGGCGTCGCCGTATTGGCCAAGACAATGCACAAGAGGCTCACAACAAATAGTGGAATGAGAAAACATCTCAGTATAACCATATAAAAAGGCGAATGCATCTTTATCCCATTATGTACAAACTCCCACTACATTTGTGACAACAATGCATAACCAACCTGTTTTTGATGATCCTCCTCGAAACTGTACCTCAGTGGGCCTACATGAATTTGAATGTCCTTCTCTAGGTCAACCTCAATGACATCTGACACAAATTTGTGGGTATTTGATTGGAGACTCGATCTCAGCTGCAGAAGGTGTTTACCCTTTGGTAAGTTCTTGATTTGGAAGAACTTGGACAGAGGCAATGGAAAGACGGACTCAATCTGCGACATCTCACTAGCAGATTTGACCTCGACTAGCAGATGTGGATGCAATTCTCCCAACCTCTTCCCTTCAACATGGCCACTTAAAATGGTAATTTCTGGCTCCTCAAAGACCACAAAATCCAACCCCCTGATATCCGCATGTTCCACCTGCAATCAACAGGGTGCCCATTCTAATTTATGAATTGCTGTACTTATTAACAGACATTTTGATACTTCACAGGCCACTAACATGAATATTCTACAGTGCTCTTATGAATATTAAGAACTTTACACCAGGAGAATTTAAGAAGAAAATAAGGTACAGAGCAAAGTGAGACAAACTTAAGACCATCACATTTTTGTCAAAAAAATGTGGGAAAACCATATAGATTGACCTTATAGCAATACGCTGAAGCTTTAAACTGTGAGACAAACTTAAGTTCCATTTTTGTCAAAAAATGAGGGAAAGCTACCTAGAATGACCTTAGCAGTAACTGAATCCAATGAAGCTTTAAAGTGTGAGACAGTCTTAAGAACAATCCAGTTTTGTCAAAAACTGAGGGAAAACCATATACAATGACCTTAAGAGTAATTGAATCCGGTGAAGCACGCTCAATTCTGGCTCCCAGGCCATTCTTTTTCACTATTTTAATGGCATAGGTTGCCTTGGGAACAAGTCCTCTCAGCCTGTAACTTCCAGATGAATCAGTCACTGTCTCCTCATAGTACCCCTTTGAATTGGACCTGGCTTCAATTGCAACACCTTCTTTTGGTTGACCAGACAAAAGAGTAACCACACCTATTGCACTGCAATGAAAAAAAGACATTTGTGTCCCTTAAATGAGATCAAATGAAGACATATGTGCAGTTGAAAATTTAATTTAGTCCCATATTGTACTGACATAATAAATATTTAACAATGTTGAAACATTAATGTAAACATAATTTCAAATCAAGTTTTGTACCATAGGAAAGAAGAGTATATAACATAAAATATAGAAGATTTCCTTGTATCAATTAGCAATGAAAACCATGAAATTAAATATTAAGGAAAAGGCCTATGTATGACCTGTACGCAACACGGGTAGCCTGGAAAGTAACTTCTACAGAATCCCCAGAACCAAGTTCTATAGTTTCTGCTGAAGGTGAGAATGCGTACTCCTACAAAGACAAAAAGTAACCTTTTTGATGAACTCACAAACAATAGCCATAGGTTTGGCATAAGGCCCACACCTTTTCAAATTCCTTGTAGACTGCAAATTTTCAAATTAAAGAGGAAGACAAAGAAGAATTTAAAGAGAAGGTCCATGATGAGATTAAACCTAAAATGCAATTGGATGCTCTACAGAGTGTTAACTAGAATATAAAATTGGCAGCAAGTTGCAAGTATTTCAGCCTAAATTGAAAATTGACTTGAAGTAACTCCAAATTCCATCACTAAAGACACATTGTGATGGGGATTAATCAAACATATAAGTGAAGCAGAAAACAAGGTAATAAAGGCAAAAACACAATCCGAACTATCAACACATGAAACTCCCGATGATAAGGTTAAATATCTGCCCCAGAATTGTCAGTCTTATCCAATCATAAATGTCTTAAGTACGAAAAGACATGCCATGGGCATGAATCCTACAGCAGATTAGGGAATCAGATTGTCAGCCAACTAGTTTAATTCCAAGGCTTTGTAAAAGCCGTTGCTACATAATTACACTTGAAACTTTAGATCTTTACCTTCAGCAGAGGACGCAGGTAGAAAATACCAGGAAACAAGTTATCAAAGAAAAAAGTTCCACCAGCACCGGATATCGAGTTATTTCTATATCCTCCATCACCACTTAGTGAGAAGAGAACTGAAGGAATGGGTTCATTAGCATCATCTTTTGAATATACGCGTACAGAAATTTGGCCAAGTTTCTCACAGGAGAAAGAATGAGGCCCAACACGTTTAAGATGATAGCCAGGCTGCATAAATAACAGGGAAATCAAGAGCCTTATTAATGAAGACATAGAGTTGATTAAAATATATATTTCAACATAAAGAAAGAAAAAAAATACATCCAATGCCATATTCCAAAAGTAACATGCTTTAGGAACATTGGTAAATCAGGCGAAGACAAAGTATGTGATATCTAATGTGAAAAACAAATATTCCCAAACCTTTGAAGCCTCTATAGTGTAACTTATATCATCATATAGTGGCCCTCCAACAAAATGACCATCCACTCCAGTGGTAGTCTCAAGTGCTGTATGTCCTTTCTTGAGTGGAGTAATCTTGCTATCTTCCACAGCAACGATCTTGATATAAACATCAGAAATAGGGGGAGAGACTGATCCTTCTAAATACAACCCCCGTCTACCAGAGAATGAGGGAAGTGAAGCTTGGCAACCATCAGTTTTCACCATGACCTAATTAAACAAAGAACAAGTTTTTAAACACAACAAATCACATAACACCACATAAATTAAAATAACCATTGATACTACCTGATGCTCTCTGGGGTAAAACAAGATCTTCTCTCCATCATTTCTGGAAAAAGTCAAATAGAGCAGTGATCAAATAAATAATGCTGTTATAGAAAAGTAGCAACATTCATGAAGACAAAAGAAAACTAGAAATCTATACATACAGAAATTGAAATGGTGAAAGTTTACTAAAGAAACAGGACTAGTATAAGTTGAATTTCCAAGAAACATACAAGAAAACTGAGGTATCAACCTGAGCACCAAACTGCATGTAAACTGGGGAATTTGGAAACTAAACCAAGTATCCAGAATATACCTCGAGTCCTGGGGAATAAATATTTGTTTCACTCCAAAAGTAGACCACACAGTGTATTCATATACAGCTGAGTGCATTTGATCACTTTTACTTGATGCAATGGTGGCAGCTGTACTGTCAATAACACTCCCTTCACCGTCAACAATATCAATGGGGATATTATTAGGTAATTCATTAGCATCAACAGCCGAGCTTAAGTCAACCATAATTTGTCCTCTAAGAAGATACTTCTCTCCTTTCAAATGGATTGGCTACAAATATAAGAGAGAAAAAAATCAAGAGCAGTTATGTTTCTTAAACCAAATACTAATTTGAGCAAGAGAGAGAGAGAGAGAGAGAGAGAGAAAAGGAGAACCACAACACTTTATAGGGAACCACACCATCAAGTTTGACGTATCAATCTTTGTTGACATGCTCCCAAATGAAATACACGAGTTAACAAAATGAAGTTCATGCACTCCCGGATATTCAAGACATAAACGCTGCGAACCCTTCTGTAGTTCATAAACCAAAAAAAATCAAATAACACACAAGGGTTAAAATCGTTTGCATCATATTTGTGGCTTAAAAGTTGAATTTCAAGACAACAACTACCATAATTTTCAAAGTAATTGGAGAACCATCTGGCTGAGTCATGTAAGCATCTACATCATGGGTTGAGATGACATTCACCCAATAACCTCTTTGAACAAATACAATCCCTCTAACATCCTCAACACCAACATCCACATCAATAAAGCTCTGCTCCCAACACCAATTATCCTCACTTGGCATTGCTCCAAAGGAATTGTGTTTGACCTGAAAAAACAAGGACACATTTATTAGCAGAAGAAAACACAGTAATGAACAACATTCAGAAAATTGAAGGAGATGAAAAAAGAAAGCTACAAAAGTTATTAGAGAATTTGAAGTTGTTATTCAGGAAAAGAAAATTTTATTAAAATTTAAAGGACCCAAACCTCAAGCCTGTATTTTCCAGGTAAGATATTTGGAAAAACAAATTCATCACTCGCATCTGTCAAAGAGACAGACTTCCTCTCTTTGTCTTTGCCAGACAAACTCAGAAGTGTGACAGAAACAGATGGGCCACATTTCTCCTTGCAAGTTACGGAACCAATCACATTGACCAGGGCCTTCATGATAAGAAAAAGAATCAGTAAAGTCTATCGCTGAGTAAAAACGTTTGACAATAGGATATGAAGTAAAAGAAAAGCAATATACAAGCCTCATATAAGTATCACAAAAGCAGTAAATGAATCCCAGAGAAAGAAGCTAGTCAATCCTTGATGAAACAATAAGCATTTCTCTCAAAAATGAATATCAAACTTTGTGTTTATGTCATGCTATGTAGCCAAGAACAGTGGATTGCTAGGAATATTATCTCTAGACAAGGCCAGAAACTACATACCAAAGAAACTGCAATCACATCACCAAATTAATGAAAGTTGAACTTATATCGAAAGGTTTCAAGTTTTGTGTCATACTGTGGCATGGTACCTGAGAAAATTCTACGTTTAGTACTGGACTTTTTACCACAACATCAATATAAGGAGGTAAAAACAGAAGCTCAGTCGCAGTGGTAGGTGAAGCAGGCAAAGCAGCTAACCGGTATTCACCAGGTGGAACCTGAAAAAAAAAAAGAGTAGAAGAAATAGATATTTTAGAAAGCTTTTAATATGTTAAACTGAATCATCTCACTAGAAACGGAAGATTACAAGCAAGAATTACATGCTTGAGAACTTAACAATCTTGATAAGTAAATTGCAGGTATAAAACACTCAACTTGGATTCACGAATTTCATAAGTTCAAAAAAAATAGCAGATTTACAATTTCAAAATATTGAAAATCTAAATGAATCAGGAAATGTCATATCAACCTATTTATCTTTTCCATGGAGCAAACAGCTATCAATGGAACTCCAATAATTTTTTAGCTATATGCAATCCACGTTCTTTAAGCACAAACTACCTTATGATTAGGGAAAAATGATTTCTGGCATCAACTAAAAGTGTTTCTCATCACTTTTTCGATTACCATACCTCAAAGCAGAAATTTCCGTTAGCATCTGTTTGTCTTGCTTGAGGTTTAACATTCTCTGGTCCATGAGTCAAAGCCACCTATATACACATTCAGACAAATACATCAGCAAACATAAAAATTGATAAGAGCTCATCAAGGATATATTGTATATTCCATAAAATATTCCCACCTGAATAACATGAAGAGGAGGAGGGGAAGAGAGGTAGAGATAGGTAGAATACCTTCACTCTATAGCCAGTATTGACCATCCTAACCACGCCACATACATCATAGTAGATCGATCTAATATCTGTAATCAAAGCCATATTGGGCAAAACCTAATACAGAGTACAAAGTTAGAGAATGAAAGATATTATGCACAGAATCAATCTAATAATTAGTGACAGGTGTATGAACACTTTAATCATGACATGCACAGCCAATATAAAGTCTCAAGATCCAACAGATAATTTACCATATAATCCTTCAAATTATCAAATTTGTAATGCTCCTTCCTGGCCTCTATTGTATATTGATTTGAAGTAACCTAAACAAAACAAACAAGTCAGAACCCTATTAGAAGAAAACGAATTGCCTGTAATAATGCCATAGTGACTTGGCTGGGAACAACATCTCAAAGATCACATATCCCCAGAGGACACAATTATTCAATAGGCAACAAGACATCAATCCAATCACTTACAAAGTTGTAAAGGCCAACTTCTAGGTCATTAAGAATATGCCAAAGATTGTTCAACTCTTGTACAGTACAAACCACAAACACTCCACCAAGAAGGCAAAGGAAAAAGAAACAGGAAGAAGGAAGAATGGTGATTTACTTAAGATTCTTAGACTCTGAAATATTGCTCCCTATGTAGGACCATTCCCAACATCCTACTGCATAGAAAAGAGAACAATTTGAAGTTGAATAATGGTATAGTTTGTATACCTTTACTTAGGTTATGTGAAGTAGGTAATGTTATGAAGAAAATAGTCCTTAAGCATGTTCCATGACACTGAAATCCTACTGAACAAATTGGCAAATTAATTTTGACTAAGCTGGCATGTAAGAAATTATGCATCATAACACGCCAGATCATGGCTAAACAGTAAATAGATACAGAGAGAAGCATAAACTAGCCTCACTTAACTGCAAGAAAATAAACAGGAAATCAAAAGAATTGAATGATCACAAAATAACCAACTCCCCGATGTACGTATCATAGATGGATTAGTACCTGGTCAAGCTTGTAATAACCTTCTTTATCAGTGATACATCTTTCATGACCATCAACAATAATTTTGGCACCCTCTACACCCATCTCATTTCCATCAACTACGCGGCCCGCAACAGAAAATCCAGTGACCTATACAGAGAAGAAGATTAAAAGCACACTACTTGATTAGAATGTATATCATAAAATTTGGAGGACTAAGGTTGATGATATTATTGAGACAAGTCATGATGACAGTTATTTCAGCTTGAATAGCAATTGTGGCACAAAGAAAAAGATTTTCTGTACTATCAGCTAGCCAAAAAGTATCCAAATTGCTGCTTCAAGAGAGACATTACATAAAACATATAACACCGAAATAAAATCACAAGACAAACTGCGATTCCTACCCGTCAGATATTAGCCATAGAACATAGTTGCAATATAATGCATTTTATACGCTCCAAATGTTTAGGGGAAAAAGATAAAGAACAATGCTGAAATAACATCTCAAAGGAAAAGTTGTCCAACTCCAAACCATACACGTGACAATATCTCACCTGCAACTTTTGGGCTATTGCTACATATTGATGTTCCACAGAAATTGACATTACCGAAGGAGAAACATCAAATACCATATTCTCACCCTTGTAAAATGGAATAAGATCATAAAGATAAACATCCATACAACTAAGATTAAATGTATTTCAACAACTAAGAAAATGAATATAAAAGATAAACATCCATACAACTTTGACTGTGTGCCTACTGACTAATCTTAGGAAGCATGTGTATACATATATACACATGATGATTAAGAAAACAACTAAAAGAGAACTACCACAAGGTATTGCTTTAAATGTGAACATTCCATCAGCATCTGATACAACATGACATAGAGGTTTTCTTTCTCCAGTGGCACCACCAGGACCTTGGGGACAAGCTACTTGCATTACATCATCTGAATACAAATAGATATGGACTCCCAAAATTGGATTTCCATAAAAAACAAAAAAGGAAAACTATTAAGAGTATGACAACTAAAAATATCAGGGTAAAAGTTCAATTAAGGTAGATGACAAGCATTAATGGAAAACCTTAATGCTGAAGCAGAAAACTCTAACTCAACATATTTTTAATGTCAAGTTCTTTTACTTACTAGCCAGAATAATGAAACACCAGCAAGATTCATCCACATATACATGAAAAGCTAGACTATCTTTAAATCACAATGAAGATTTCTTTCTATTGGGTTATGAATGATTAAAAAGAATTTCTAGATGAAACAAGTAAAGAAGTTATCTTCAGTATTGGCCATTAATAGGTGAACCAGTTAACATAATTATACCAAAAAGAAAAACTTTCCATGCAAATACCCATTTATGCAAATTAGACAAATTCAAAATAAAATCAATTCAACAATCAAAATTTTTGCCCTTATAATGAATCTTACTTGAGCAATAACAAATCCACGAAGTTCAAACCCAGGGACAAAGAAAATGTCATCAATCACACTATTTTCAAATCCTAGTTCTACCTACAAATTGCGTATGGTAAAATACAGGTAAAAAAGTAGGATATTGTACGTATCATATCATGTTGAGAGATAGAGAGGCTACAACATGATAATCAGAAAAGCATCTAACCTCTGTGAAACCACGAAGGGAGCTTCTTCCAAGATGACATCCTATAACTACTACTCGTTGAATCAACACTTTTGGCAGTGCCAATCTCTTGAGCTTTCTCAATTTGTTCGTGCTTTGCAATGACATTGTCAAATTCTTGACCAGGAACCTCCTTCTGCTTCTCATGTATCAACTTCCCCCCCGTCAATGAACCACTGTAGTCCTGGAGTGCAATTTCTAGAATATACCTCCATATGACCAAAAGCTCGAGACCTCCAAACTGGAAAGGGCCTAACTCCTTTAGAATTGAGCTCATAAGAGAAGCTCTTGACATCTAGGGCATTCTTCTTTCTTCCACTTGTAATATGAAGTATAGCTTGGAAGCGCGGTGACTGCAATTCCTTGACAAATATTGCATGAGTATTGAGTACTCTATAAATGCGAAAAAGTAAACCAAAGAAAAAAAGAAATAGAGCAAAAGAGAAAAGGAAAAAAACAACCCACATGCTCACATATAAACCTCTAAGCAAACACTTAACAATCCAGTGAAACAACCAATACAATATACCTCCAAAGTTGAATTGTTTGATGGTGGACATTTTAGCGATTTCGATTGGCTCTATGCAACCTTTTCTCTGTTCAAAAATTCAAAACAAGAGTCCCCTCAAAACTCTACACAAAAAAAGAAAACACTTTATTCGTTTGGAAAAGCACGAAACTTTCACAAAATACACGAATCTCAACAACTATTACCTGGCTCAATCGGTGGCAAACTGTTACCGATGTTACTATTTCGAGGAATATTCAACTTAACGCCAACTTTGTCCTCTTTACGAAAACTATCATCGGCAAATTCTCTCCACCCTTGCGCTTACCAGACTGCTCCTCCGCCTCAACCATCCTCCCATTGTCATCAGGTTCATTGCGGTTATCGTTGGCGGCATGCCTCTGCGTTTAACGAATCGAAATGGGAGGGATCTTTCGGAGCTTGTAGGCTGTAGGGTTCTCATGGTTGGTAGTTGAAGATGGTGAGTTATTTCTTCTGGCAGAATAAAGGGAAATGTAAAAGGAGACGTCGTTTAGTTTAAAGATGTTGTTGAAAGCATCAGAGATGTTTTATTTAACAAAACATCGCGAATTCTATTTCGTGACGTTTTATTGGTAAAATGTCACAAAAAGTATTACAAATTTGCGACATTTTGTTAAAACGTAGCGAAAAATTTGAACTTTTTGTGATGTTTTTTAAACTTTATTGGACACATGCAAATTTGGGTTTGACATGCTAATAAAATTTAGAATAAAACAAAAACTCATAGACTAGTCTTAAAGATCAAAACACCATAGGATAACATTAGAAGTTTGAATAATAAAATAATAAGTTTTAGCAAGTTATTTTGATAAAACATTCCCACTACATTAGATTTTTTTACTTTATCAACTATATTTTTATTTCTACATAAAATCTAAATTGCATAGGGAATAGGTTTGCAATAGTTTGTAACTTAATTTTTTAAAGTTATTATTTTCTTACTTTGAGGCAATTAATTGTTATTGTCTCTTTGAGTTAATGCGTGGGTATCTAATGTAACCAATGCTATATATTTTTGAAGACTTATATGTTCAAATTTACAATTTATCTAAATGTTAATCCCTTTAATGCTAAAAAAGAAAGAAACTAAAGCATTTTTTATTATGAAACTTTTAAGGAAATAACAACCCTTTTTTTGGGGCATCACCAATTAGATAATAATAGTTAAATCCATAATATTGTTTGGTGACTGAGATGTTAGCCAATAAATTAGATATACTTGTGGGAGAGAATATAAATTACTTGATAAGTACCCTCAAGCATTCCCTAATTACCAATAAAGTCATCTACAAACTTTCAACTTCTAATTCTAATGTTGGCTAAATATTTACTTTAGTTAAATAAAGATGAGCATTTAGAGGTTGAAGGAAAGAAAATTTAAGCATTTACGTACCCTTTTTGTTTTAATTTATCTTTCACTATTTAAATAATAATTTCAATCAAAATTTAAGTACAAATCTGTTAACATTTTTCATTAACAATTTTGAAAATATTCCTATCCATACAATTACTCCCATATGATTGTAGAAGAGTTTAAAGTATTGTACTTAATGAAGTTGGCTTAAATGCCATAAAATGGTTGGAACTAAATTAAACAACCAGAAGCTTTCCTAATTGCATAAACATGCTAGCTTTGTGTCATCAACCTAATACAGAAGGAATGAGGAATTTGAGTTACACTTAAAGGATTTACTTTTATTACCGCATCTAAAGTTTCCTACAAAAGATAATGAAAACTTAATCAAAGGAAAGTAATTAAATTAAAGTAATAAGTCAAGATCACAATTTACATAACAGTAGAAACAAGTTGAATCCCTCATCTTCAGCTTAACATCCATTTTTGAAATGAACAAAAATAACACCAACACTTAAAATCAAAAATTCATCACTAAAAGAATCAATTTTTGCATGAAGAGAACATTTAATCTCACCATATAAAGTGAGAGCAGCTGGTGGCAGCAACAAAGTGAGTGATAGAGCAAGCGAAGTGAGTAATGGTGCAAGAGAAGCAAGTGATAGTGAGAGACTATGTCACGTTGTACTAAGGCGATTGGAAGATAAAGAAATAGTTAATATATTTAAGATAATTACGTATTTACAAAATACCGTCTCAATTCATCATATATATTTTTAGATAAATTTATAAAATTTTAGATATATTAGATATATTTTTTAGATAAATAATAATAAAAATAGAAATAATATCACCAGTTTCCGCCTGTGCTTTATAAAGTCATTCAGCACAAAATAAGAAACGGTTTCTCCAACGCATAAATGATTGAGAGTTCACGCAGTCAGATAATCGGTCTGATTCTATTTCTGTTCGTTCCGTTTGAAAAAATGAAGGATCCCAAAGAATCGATCTATCTTTCTTTTATTTTTAGTTGAAGAATCGAAGAATTACAGATGAATATAAAAAAAGAACTTAATTGGATGAATTATGTGAACAATCAAATATAAAAATAATCAAATACAAAAAGGTTCGGGATCTTGATATAATCCATCTCATTATTCTCTATATTTATTAAAAAAATAGAAAAGATATTGTTTTGTTTATAAACATGTAACCTATAACCTGATCAACTTAAATTAAATATGTTAACAAATTGAGTGGAAAAGAATAGAGTGGGATCAATTTGTCATTCCTATACTCCTAAAGAAACGGTATCTTCGTACACCCAAAAAGCACCAGCTCTCTCTCCGCAGATACAAACAAAAGCTGCCTTAAACCCCAATATAAACCCTGCTTGCCTCACACACACAGAGTACTACTACACTCCCTGTGAGCAAAACCCAAGACAAAAATGGCAGACCCTTCAATCTACAACTTCCTCAACCACCACCAACAGCAGCAACCCACTACCACTAACCCCAAAAAGAACCCACCACCCCCGCCGCCACCGCTTTCCTCCACCAATACTTCTTCACGCTTCTTTCAGTGCCTGTACTGTCCCAGGAAGTTCTACACCTCCCAAGCACTGGGTGGCCACCAGAACGCTCACAAGAGAGAAAGAGCCGCCGCTCGCCGTAACATGTCTGTGGCCGTGGACCCCATGATGGCATCGCCCGCTGGTGGTGGTGGTCTTCAACACCATCATCTTCATAATCATCGGTTCCCAGCTGCTGGAAATGGCGGTGGAGCAGGAGAGTCGTATGTTGTGGACATGAGTAGTACTAATAGCGGTGGGCATGGTCCTTATTTTGTCGAGCAATGGCTGGAACCCGTGCAGTACCAGTTCGCAGCAACCCCTTCTGTTACCTCGCTTACGCAATTTTCTCTGCCTCCTCCTCCTCCTCCCCAACATCATCATCATCATCATTATGGCCATGCTCATGGCGGTGAGTTTTATGGTGGCTCGTCAGCTTCCACTATTACTACTACTACTACGAGTCTTGATGATGTCGTTCTTTCACCACCAGCTGATCCTAATGATACTAACGGAAGCCTTGATCTCAACCTTCGGCTTTGAATCAATCCCCACTAGTTCCTCAGTTTGTTATTTTAATATATTGTCAAAGGTCCCTTTTCTTTTTGTTAGGGTAGGGTTTATGATGAGACAGCCATTTTCTATGTTGAAGCAAAAGCAAGCTCCGTCTATGTGGTTTAGAAATGATTAATGTATGGATTTTTAGTTTTGGTAAGATTTAAGTAGTAAATTAAATGTGATGAAGAAGTTGGGGTTTGAACACTTTAAATGCATAAACTTGATTGACTCAATGCAAGTGTCGTCGGGGATTGACATGATCATCGATCACAATCAGCCATGCCCATATATATATATATATATGACGAATAAATTAAAAAAGATTAAGGTGGTGAGACCTCTTCCAAACGCATAGATATGGTAAAATGTGCGAGTCGTACAGTGCAGCTGTACAAGCAAAGCAGCCCAGCAGTGGAGTTTCTCTCTCATTTCTGTTACTCTCTCTGTGACTGTGAGTGTGTGCGCTAAGAACACGAGGTGCAGAGTACGTATAGGCAAAAGCCACGCGTATCGTATATAAAGGAATAATCCGCAACTTTACTTCTCATCAGTTAGCCAAGTTTGTATACGTAATCTGGTCAGGTACCAAGAGATTCCCTACCCTATCGTCTACATAAACAGGAGAAAAAGAAATGAGAATTGTATGAAAAGCTTCTTCCTTCATATTTCTTGGGTATTGGCTATTGATTTGAGGGTGTTTCAGGACTAGACGTCCTTTCTCTTCTCTTCTGGTGCAATGCAACTATTAGTAAGTATGAACGAATGATTTTATTAGCTAGGCTTCCTCTTTAAAAGTGTTGTTCTAGGTTCCTTTTACTGCTCTTTTTGGCTTCTGCTTGTGTACTTAGTACTTACTGTTTCAGTCTCAGATACATATATATGAACTGAGCTTGTCCTTAGTAAGTTTGTTTTATATCAATCAGTCTTCTTTTTCTATCGTCTCTGCAGCCTTTCTTATTCCATTATTTCCCCTACTATGTCTATACATATGTGCGGTGCCTCTCTAGCTTAGCTTCTTAATTTGTTAACCCCAATCACCTAAAGTTGTATGTTATTGTTAGTGAAAAACCATTCCTATTAACTTCTGTTTTTAATAACTTAATTTGCAAGAAAGACTTGAGACAATATTATATTATAAATAATTACTTTAATTATTATGTTATGTTATGACATTTTTTGTTAATTAAAATTCTTAAAATCCCTAATCAACAAACCCTAATTATATATTGTAAAACTCTAAAATCCATGCCATCCCGGCCCCTCCCCTCCCCTCCCCTCTCTTTCGCATCTGCTCTGGACAAAGCTCTGTTAGTCTGAAACTGAAGCTAATTCTTCAAGAATCGCACTTTGGCTTTCCTGGTGTCGTTGAAGTTCCTCTTTGAATGTCAAGTCATTAGCTGTCGTACGTTGCATCATCCTTGTAAATTATTCTATAAGTTCCACGAAAATATTCTGTACATGCAATAATAACAAAAATATCAAAGCCAAAACGAGGTTAAGTTTTTAATAAAAATATCAAAGTGAAAAACTAAATCCTTTTGCCTTTGCTGTCAAAAGTAGGTGACACAATCAATGGAAAAAACTTGATTTTGCATGACAACATGACTCAGTACCTTCTCATGTAACTGACTTCTCAAATGTGCATATATGCCTCTTGCCTTATCATATCTGCAGCTTTAAACTGAGCATGCAATTCTGTTAGTTGGTTATGTTCGCCTACATCTTTCTTAACTTTGAAAAGGTTCTTTCAGAAGGTGGTGCGAGAGAGAGGGGAGGAGGGTGGCGTGGATTCAATTTGGAATTTGGTCCTAATTTGAAGTTTCTCACTTAGGATTTGATAATTAATAACTTAACTAAATAATTAAATTATTTACAAAATATTCATAATTTTAGGTTTTTCTATAATAACTTATTATACCACGTTGCATACATGTGATATTACTCACAAACATATTTTAAAAATAACAAAAATATCATATTAGAGATAATGTGATACTTAATCGACATAAATTTATCTTTGTTAAATTTCTATTTACTTATTATCTATTTTGAATATTTTTAAAATAGCAAGATTGAAATTAAATACTCTAAAACATGAGAGTTCAAGTTATATTATAATAAAAAAATTTAACTTTTAGCTCAAAAAGTTATAATCATGAACAAGTTTAAGATGAGAGTAATATGGAGCTTACCCCCACAAAATGTCTCATTATCATGTCAAATTTTTTATAATCCTTGGCTAGCTAGTGGTGATCTCAATTGTTCAGTAACATTCCAAGTGCTTGAACGTGGTAGGAAATTCTCCATAGGAGCTAACAAAGAGTTATCCAATCTAGTCAATAAGGTGAGCCTACTAGATCTTAACTCAACAGGCAGGCATTTTACCTAGTCCAACAAACATAACAGCATGTTCATCCGAAAAAAAACTTGATAGATCTCTTGTCAACTTAGCCTGCCTAAATCCCTCCCCTAATCTTATGTTTATTTTGGTGAGAATGTTCTCTAATCATTTATATATGCTTATACAAAATCTAGAAGAACTAAGGAAAGGTAGAGCTCCATTCAAAATTTTTAATGGAGTCATGCAAATGAAGGGATTTTATGAACAAACTTGTAGATGCTAGAATTAGGATATATAGGGTCACAAATCTTATTAGTTAATGCAGAAGCTAAAGCTCACTAAGGCAACACTGAAGAATTTGATCAAAGACAAAACAAAGAGCCTTACAATTATTAAACAAAAATTGATACAAACTTAAGAGGCTTGCTACACATCTCCTAATAACATTGATTTCAAGTTAGTCGAAATGCAAAGATTAAAGGAGTATCAAGAGGCCTTAACACATCATAATTCAACCCTTAGATAGAAAAACCAAAATTAATTGGCTTAGACCAAGGGGATTCCAATTCTAAATTTTTTTATTCTTCTCAACTCTCTAGAAGAAACCTAAATAAAATTGCAAAATTAGTTGACAACATGAGTATCACTCACTCTGAATAAATTGGTTTACAAGAACTGATCAAGAATTTCTTCATTGAACTAATGAGATATGATGTATCTCCTTAGCCTAGCGATAACATTAAAAATTTATTCGATTGCTCTATCAATCAGGAGCTCAAAGAAGCCTTAGTTTCTCCTTTCCTAGTTCATGATGTTCAAAAACTGTTGTTTAGTCTACAACCATTGAAAGCACATAGACTTTGTTGGACCCCAAAATTTTCTGTAAGTTAAGACTATTAAACGAGTAATTATCGATGATTAATTGGCAATTATTTATGCATAAAGCAAAGGAAAATCCTTGAAATTGAAAAGAAATGGAAAAGATGGTTTAGCAATTTGAGTTAAATGTCGAATTTGGGAGTTTATTTAATAGGTTAATTTAAGCAAGATATTATGGCAAAGGTTGATTGATAGATTAATTATTCTATTTTATGAAATTAATTAGCATGTTAAGGGAATTTAATTACCATGTTAATTCGACTAAGACCTTATGACATGGATTAATTGAATTAAAGAGTTAAGAGATAAATGCCTAAGGGTGTAATGGGCCTTTGGGCTTAAGTGAGGGATTTAAGTTACAAATGGACTTAAAGGTCTAGTGGGCCTTTGGGCTTAAGTGGTAGTATAAAAGAAGAAATTAAAAGGAGGAATTAGAGTTGGCTTACATGTAAAAGAAGAAAGAAACGAAAATGAGAGGAGAAGAGAGAGAGAGAGTCGTGAGGGAGAAGAGAAGGAGAAGAAAAGAAGAAGAAGAAATGGAGAGATCCAAGGAAAATTTC
>JANZLC010000004.1:6121775-6153717 GCA_026413385.1 Erythroxylum gracilipes
GAAGGAGAGGTAGGAGGGAGGGAGGGAAATTTTGAAAATTTTTAAAAATTTTGTAAAAAAACCCCACATTTTTTAAAATTTCCGGTACCGGCCGGTATTTGACCGGTATTTTAAATACCGACCGGTACAACCGAAACGGACCGGTATCGACCGGTATTTAAACCCGGTATCAAAGTCAAGGTATTGGTACCAGATTTGAGCTGGTACGAAATACAAATTTGAGCCAATACCAACCGGTACAGAACGATATTCATAACAATGGTGAATTCTAAGGAATACTTAGAAAGTAGTTTTCTACTAATATTCATTATTTTTTAAGCCAAACTGAAACTTACTTGGTAAGGGTTGGTAAAAATTCAACAGTAAAAGCTATGAACTATGAAAAATGGGAATCGCATTTACAAGGAGATCATGAGGTGACAGGTCTCCAACATAGAAGAGGGTGTTTTTACTTTTTAGAGAGACAAGGGTGCACAACTACGTCACGATTCCACCTGATCCGAAAAAGTAGTTTTTCTTTACAGAGACCAACTTGTACAATTGTACTTTTCCCCCATTGTCATCAAAATTTTAAAGGTAAAGAGTCTAAATCTTACTTGAGTTTACTTATTCTAAAGTATATCTTTATTTCTTGAAATTACATTACAAATATCTTACAGTTAATAAAAAATTTAGTAATTTTTTGAATTATTTTAATAAAATATATTATTAAAATTAGAACAAATCATGTTACATACTACGATATGTTCTTTAGATAAATTTTAAGAATTTTAAAAACAACAAAATTATAATAAAGATTGCCATGTTTACTCAGTTTTTAATAATTCAAGTACTCTTTAAAGTTATAATTTTGCTTATAGCAAGAACAAAAGGAACTCTAATTATAAAAAATAGAGTTTTTAGTTTCTATTAAAATTAAATGCATCAATTATAATTAAAGTCAAACTCTAATTATAATTAATTTAATTTTAATAAAATCAAATATTTCATATTTGATTCCTAAAGTTTCTCAAAATTTATAATTAAGTCCAATTTAATTGAAATTGATTTTCTCTTTTAAACTGGTCTTTATATGTGATTCATTAAGTTTCTAATATATTGACAATGATATAAATTATAATTCTAATTCATAATTAGAATTAGAATAATTTATCTTTAATTCTCAAATTAAACAATTTATATCATAGATCAACATTAATGTCTAAAAACATATCATGACTATCTAAATATCATAAATGTCAAAGTGGTTTGACTTAATATGTGCAGTTATGATATATAATTTAATCATTTCGTCATCTAATATTTCAATTGGATAGATTATAGATATAGTATCCATTCTTTTGAATCCAATCTTCTTAATTAATAATTGATTTATAATTGATATTTGAAAACACTTTTTAAAATATCATTTCACTTTGGTAAGAAAATTTCTTAAATCACTAATAATCAGGAACAATAGAATATTCTCTTTAATTACTTTAGATTAACAAATTCTTTATTGGCTTAATTATCTTCATATGGTTCATGGTGCATCAAAGTATTATCAAATGAATTAACCTAAATATGTCAAGTCATAAATAACATCAAAATATAATAATTCTAACAAGAGATACTTTGTTAATCTTAATTCTAAGAATCAATTATGCGACTATCATTATAAGGAAATTTACAGACACATAATTAATATTCTATTTAGGATCTTCAGGTCAGTGAATTTATTCTCTAATAAAAACCTATACATTAATTTAAATATCTCAATATTTTAACTTATGACATCAATTACTTTCTTCATTAAAAAAAATAACATGTACTAGTTTTATCATTTTATCAATTCTTGTCTTAAAGAAATTACAACTAAGAACAAAATAATTTGTGAATTAATATATAAATATAAATTGAATATTATCATTATAATTTCGTTATAATTTCAATTATACAATAGTTTTTCGAGAGAGTTTACCTTTAATATTAAAACGTCACATATAATTAATATAATATATAAAGATAAATAATAATTTTATTAATTAAATAATAATATCATATAAAAAATTGTAACCATTGTATTTACGAATTTTATTTACAATTCATACCCCAAAGCATGCAACGGAACTAAGAAACGAAAAATTGTCTTCTTCCCAATTTACCCTCGTTTCTGTCCCTTATTTCTCCCATGCGACTCTCTTTAGTTCTAAAAGACAGTAAGAAAAAAACAAAAGAAAATAGACCTGTTTTTCTTTAAAGAAAATAAGAAAACCCAAAACCCTACCAGTAGTTGAAAAACCTTCTTCTCGTCGTCTATCTGTACTGTGATGCCAAATTTAGAGTGAAGATTTTCTAGTAACTTAAGAATGGTTGCTGATGGACCCAAAAAATCCCAAACTTCGTCGATTCCGCCTCGAAAAATCAACGTCCAGAAATTCGCAGAGTCGCGGGCTCCAGAACTCGAAGCACTTCACTCAATTGTATCTCGCCGGCTAAACAATGATTTCAGGTCTCGAAGAAACAAGAGAAGAAGAACCAATTCATTCGAGAGTCAAGCTGCGAGGAATAGACACAGAAAAAAGCAAAGGGCCACCGATCAATGCAATGCACTGGCTTTCGAGAAGAACCCAGAAAAGCTTCCTCGTCGCATTCGTCGAAGGTTTGAACTTCGAAAGAATCCTGCAAGTGGGTTCTGTACTTCAGGTGATGGGACTAAGAGATTGAGAACACATGTTTGGCATGCTAAACGGTTTACAATGACCAAGTCGTGGGGTTTCCATCTGCCTCTAGGCTTACATGGCAGGTAATGTTTTCCTTAACCTGTTTTCTTGATTATATAGACTTGTGGTTTCATATCCTAATGGAGCACCAACCAAGTGAAAGCAATTCTTTTTCTTTTCTAAAATAATTTGTTTATCTTGTTTTTGTTGATGATTGTAACTTTCTTGTTGCAGGGGTAGGGGATCTCGGGCTCTATTGAAGTGGTTCAGAGAGGGAGTGCTCGTGCACGATGCTAGCTATTACATTGCAGTCCAATTGGAAGGCCCAGAGGCATGCATAATTTGTACTTAATTGTTTCTTTCCCCGTGAATTTGTCATAACTGTTTACTAAAAGTGAGATGTTGAAAGCTGTGTCTGAGTAGATTGGCTTTGTCCATTAGTAATGCAGATTTAACATTCATTAGCTAAGTGGTTTATAATTTCCTGGATTTGTATTCTAAAGTACTTATTGTGATACTGTACTTAGGATTCATTGTTGTCAGTGCTAAGGATGGTACTGATGCCTTCTCCTTTGGCTGAATCTTTGGATGCTAACACTTCTGTTCTATCTGGTGCTACATGTGCAAATTCCATGGTAGGTTATCCATTATGTTGTCCTCCATTTTCACTTTTGTTGAAGTAGGATATTTCAAGAAACTAGACATATGAAGTTCTTCTTTTTCCAGCTTCATCATGTTGGGGCACCAACTTCTCAACCGATAGCTCCCGTGGTCTATCTGTGGCGACCACCTCATATTCACAACAGAGGAACTGATGGTGATGAATGTAATTTTGAAGCATGCAATGAGGCACAAAGTTGTGAATCATGCTTAACTTGCAGTCAGGTCTGGGTGTGGATACATGTTTCAGCTTTTGATGAGGGATATGATGCTCTGAAGTTAGCTTGTCAGAAGCAGGTCTGTAATTTTTTGTTCTTTAAAATTTTTTGAGTCATATCTCTCTTTTTCAATCTGTTCTTCTGGAGGCAGACACATTGCCCGTCCTAATGCCAACGTTCTGATAACGTTATTTTCCTTGGGCCCGCAACTTTTTTTATTTAGAAAGTTCAATTTACTGAATGACTGTTAAGCTGTGATGGGACATTTCATATTATAATTATATGGACTTTAATAAGAACACATGCCCCATTTCCATCGTCCAGTTGAATGAAACTGGTGCTACAGCTAGGTGTTTCTCACTTGAGGGTCAACTTGCAAAATTTGAAGTAATGGGGTCTAAAGCATTTCAACTTCTTCAAAAGACACTGCATCCTATTTCTTGGTGAGCCACATATAGGTACATCTACATAAAATTTTGACTAGAAGAAACAGTTAATATTTGCTTAGAATTCTCACTGGTTGCAGTAGTGCAGACAATTCACTGCAGTTGAATCATGAATCTCACATGAAGAAGTTTGCTGTGCTTGAAGATGAAGAGAGCATTTCTTCATGCTCTGTGTTATCTCTTACTGTCAAGGATCCTCGTATGCTGCCTGTAAAGAGTATTGCAAATATGTTATCTTCTCCTACTTGTTTAATAAATGATTTGCCACAAGATGAAGCTAAAGAGCATGCTAGCTTTCTAGAAGTTCCGGGAAACTGTAAAGAGTTACTTTCACTACCATCTTCAATTCCTGATGCAAATGAAGGTCTGCTTGACAACATGTGTTTATGGGATGCTAGTTGCAGATTGAGGCCCCCAGTAGAAGAGAACATTCTTTGCTTAGAAAAGCATCATGCTTTTATGGATTTTATTTTCCTTGATGATCCCAAGGCAACAGTTTCAAAGAATTCTGTTGGGTTGCAAAGTTTAAGGTGTTGTCCTATTCTTCTTCTTAAAAACAATATTGGAAAAGGCCATTCCATGGGGTAATTTCTTTTCCTATTTAAGCTTCAGTATGCTATAACTTTAAGTGCATTTGCTTATGGCTTTTCCTGTCTTAGCTAAAAATATTTGACTTTTGTAGCCATTCATGCTTGACTTTTCTTGTTCTTTTAGATGGTCTATTATACTCCCTATAAGCTGGGCCAGGGTCTTCTGGATTTCATTTATCTCAAAAGGAGCTCATGCCATAGGTTTGAGAGAGAAGCGATGGGTTGCTTGTGAAGTATGCATATCTGACAATCTACGTTTATTTGATTGTGCTGCTAGAGCATGGAGGTTAATTTTCTATCTTTTGCAGGTTGGGTTGCCACATTTTCCTTCGGATTTTCCTGACTGTAGTGCATACTCTTCTTTCAAGGCAACTGAAGAAGCTGCTGTTAACCAAAAAGCAGAACGAATGCCTCCTGCTGTGAGACCTTTCAAAATTCCTATTCATTCCCCATGGAATTGCATTTATGTTACGCTGGGCAAAGATATGGTTTACAAAAATTCATTACCCAATACAAGTTGTGGTGGTTGTGACACGAAATCTTTCAGCAGTCAAGGCAACTCATTTGATGGAATGGTGGCAAGGACATCAGCTGCAGTTACTAATTTTTTGAGTGAAATCCATTGTGACAGATTGCTTTTATTTCCTAAAGTTCCATGTGCACAGGCTAACCTTTTAGAGCTCATGAAGGGTGAAAATAAGATTGAGGATACTAGTAATAAAGTTACTCTTGACCATAAGTTATGTCTCCTTAGAGTTTTCCTCCATGCGTATAAAGAAGGTGTTTTCGAGGAGGGGGCAGTTGTGTGTGCCCCTTGTATTAGTGATGTATCATTGTGGAATTCAAGGTTTGTTCCCATCTTCTTACCCGTTACTGATGTTGGCAATCTCTGTGATCATCTCGATTCTTTGAACATAAAACAAACGCTTATCTATAAACTGCATTATTTTCTTTCCCTAGCAATTCTTACCTGGTCAAGCATCTTCTCATATACATTTTAGGGACCATTTTAGGGACTTTATTTTGGTGACTAATGAAAACTTTAGCGAACTCCACCATAATATTGATTCTGATATCGTAGTTATTCTCCTACAGATCAGTTGATTCTGATGGTGGCCTTCAAATTTCTCATTCATCTGTAAGGTCATACTTCAAACATCAACAATCTGGTAATTGGGAACTCCAGATACCTGAGGACGCTGCTGATAAGCAATCTCATAGATGGCCTATCGGTTTTGTGACAACTGGATTTGTACGAGGGAGGTAAGTTCTGTGTTTCTTCATTTGCATAGATTCGTCGGTAACTATGAGATCTGGCTTTGGCATCCAACTCTTAAAATGTGCTACTTACCAACATGCAGCAAGAAGCCAGTGGCACAGGCTTTCTGCGAGGCAACTCTATTGGCCCGCCTCAGGGAGGAGCAGTGGAAAGAGATGCCCATGGAACATAGGAGGAAGGAAATATATGTTCTGGTTAGAAACTTGAGGTCTTCTGCATACAGACTTGCTCTTGCCACCATTTTCCTGGAACAACAATCAGAAGATGTGGAATTTTTGTGAGATGCCCCAATGGATGGTACGCTTTAAATTTAAGGAGGTTTTGACGCAGGTGCAGAGAGAGAGAGGAAAAGATGCTTGTAATGAGATTGAGATGTCTCTTTAAATTTTGGAAAATGTTTCATTTTTACCATGTCCAATTATATTAAATAGTAAAGTTTCTATCACAATTTTTTTTAAAAAGAAAAAATTTCATTGCTAATCAAGCTTAGACATCAAATAACAACTTACAAGATGCATCACTGTCACAACGTGCATCGCCTTACATGAACCTAAGAGGACTGAAACTGATGTATCTTACAACTACTTTTGAATCACATTAATGGTACATACACCCTTCATTAAGATACCAAGTTCCAGTCAAGATTCACTCTCGGGCTGTAGCTAAAAGATGGATTTTGTGGAATGAAGAATTTCTCCATATTATGGGTAAACAAATGTCTTTCTATCGAGTTTCCTGTCTGATTTCATTCACACCATATTAAGTAGATGTAACACTTGAAAGTTGTGTAGAAGATAATTCTATTACCCTTCAATCTCACGTATATTTGACTGGCCCAGTTAATTATTTCCTGCCAATCAGTTGTTATACAAAACACATTCATCAGATGTTATATTTTGGACCAAACTGTGGATGAGTAATGACAGTTGAAGAAGAGATGGTGGGATAGTCTCCATTGTATCCTTGCCCTTTAGAGATAGGTCTCTGTATAATCCTAGACAAGAAGGTTTATTGAATTGGAGGGTGTTACTCGACATTCAAAGATATCCTCCCTACTATCCGAATTGTAATAAGGGAGTAGCTGCTCCAAGTAGTTGAAACCCTTGAAGTTGTATCTCCACTTGTTACCTTGAATTACATCCTTAACCCTAGAGGGAATTTTGGTTCTATTGGAATCGAGCCTCTCACGTATAGTGGACTATGAGTTGTCCAATTATCATATTATAACAAGTTGAGTTCCCATTCCTTACTTGTATTTGACATAGGGGTAGATTTGATCCCTCTTTCTAATCATCTAAGTAAAACACTGGGAATGCTCCTTTTAGTTTCCAATTGCCAAAAGCTTTGGTCTCTCAAGTAGTACTCATCAATCTATTTGATCCATAGATTGGTCTCTCAAGTTTCCTTATCCTTAAATACCCTCTAGATCCTCTTAGAGATTAGGGTCGATTGGATAGCCTGCAATGTAGCTAGCTCTACTTGCTCTTTTTGTTTTGGTACATAAAGGTCCAACTATTTGACTTTAGCTTCTTTGTAATTATTCGCCATGCTTGACAGTAATAATTTTTTCCCAGCATCTCTCAATATTTTTTTATTCATTCTACTAGGCATAAATAAGTGAGTGCTCCAATAAGTGTGTATAATTCTCAATACTAATTGAATTAGCTAAAGCCTCCCCACCATTGATAGTGACTTATTATTCCAAGCATTGATCCTCTTTTTAAACATCCCTAAGAGAGGAATACGGTCTTCATATTTTTGTTTCCTTGAGGTTATAAGAACCCCAAGGTACTTGAATGACATATTCTGCTTAACTAGTCTCGTCATATAGCAAAGAGTCTAGATATCATGAACATTAGACGATAAGTACATCTTGCTCTTATTGGTATTGTCCCTCAACCCAGATACATCAGAGAATTTCCTTAGTGTATCCATGATCACCCTAAGGAAAAAAGTCAACTTTGTTAAATATGATCAAATCATCTCCAAAATTTAGATGTATAATTTGCATTGGGTGCATTTAGGATGATAAACAAATTTGGAGTTATTTGAAATGTTGACTTGAAGCATTCTTGTGAAGAATTTAATGGCTAAAGTGAATAAATAGGGGATAAAGGATCCTCTTGCCTTATTCCTTTAACACCCTTGAAAATCTTAAAAGGGGATTCGTTCACCAATAGATTGAATGAGGTAGTGATTAGACATGCTCTTATCTAGTCAATAAATAGAGAAGGGAGCCCAAAAATTCATAGATTGTGAAGAAATTCCATTGGGATGAGTCAAATTCCTTAAAGAAGTCTATCCTAACTGGACAACCATTGATGGTTGTCCTTGATTTGCAAATTTTTATCAATTCCTGAACCATTAGAATATTATCGCTTATATACATGCCCTCTATAAATTCCCCCTATAAGATATTAATCACATTTTAGGGCATTCTTTAATTTACTGGATATGCTCTTGGATATGACCTTATAGACTATGTTGTAATAGGAAATTGGGCGATAGTTAATTAGATTGTTTAGGCAAATGTGGGGTTTTCAACTCCTTTAATATTATCCTATTTCTAAAGAATTCATGTACTATTTCAGTGACTAATTTATCAGTGATACTCTAAGAGTTTTAAAAGAAATGAGCGTCGAACCCATTCGACCTAGGAAATTTATTCTAATTAAGGCTGAACATGGTCTCTTTAATCTCCTAGTATGTTACTGCTCTGGTTAGTAACTTCCTCGTCTCTTGATAGTAACTAACAATTAATTTTTTTTATCTAATCTTGTTTGTAATAAGGTGCCCATCCTCATCCATAAGACAAGCAATTTTGTTTATGTTCCTCTTGGCTAAGATCACATTAAAAGAAGTTGGAGTTAGTATCCCCCTCATGAGCCATTCCACCATATCTTTTTGTCTTAGCAAGGAGGTATGCCTTTGTAGAGCAAGGATATATTCCTCCAATTTCTTCATTTCATATGATATTAGCACATGATTGTTCGGGTTATAGTAACATTCTTCCTGTGACCTTCTTAGGCTTTCTTTGGTAGTTTGGAGAACCATTCTCGTTTCATAAGCACTTGTCTTGTAAAAAGTCTTAAGCATACCCTGGATCGTCTATAACTTTCTTAATAGTTGATAAGCTTTGTAGCCTTCAGCCTTTGTATCCCAAATTTTTTTTACTAACTCAAGGAAACCCACCTTCTCTATAAGAAAATTGAAAAACTTGAAGGGTGCCTTAGGAAGGAGATTATGGTTAAGTTTAGCCACTTCCATTATAGAATAACTTGAAAATAGTGGGGCCTTAAACTAGGTTACAGACTCGAGAAAGTAATTTAACTAAAGCTAATTCATGAACACCCTTTTCTCTATAAACCTAGCTCTAGTTTGTTTATTTGACCAAGTATAGAAATTTTTGGTATTTTTTAGATTCGTAACCCCTTCCTGTTAATCACTTGGCTTAGTTATTTTTCAATACGTCTGAATTTTAGTCTTGCTCCCTTTGCTTCATCCATATACAATATACAATTGAAATCTCCTGCCAGCATCTACGATTTAGTCATGGTGTTCTATATTAATGGCAACTCTTCCCATAATTTGACTCTCTGAAAGACAAAGTTGGAAGCATAGATAACAGACACCTTAAAGAGGGCAACTATCCCATCCAAGTCACATGTAAAATGAATTAACTGATTCATGATCCTTGGATTTGAAACTTGAACTAATGTATGGCTGTAGGCTATCATTATTCTAGCATTGTATTGTTATGTATGATTAGAATAAAAACTTCAATTCCCTTCCTAAAATTTCATATTGTCTTTAAGTTTCCCAACCTTTACCTTATTTTTCATAAGTCCTAAAACCATTGGTTTTTCCTCCACAATTATGTCCCTAACGATCTGTCTTCTCATGGTCCTTGCTCTAGTATTTTGATTAAATTAGTGTTATTGGAGAATCTGAATTTGAACGTATTATCCTCAGTTAGGAGGGTTTTCTCTAGCCCCCACCTTCCCTTATTAAGCATTGTCCAATTATGGATTTAGAGAAATGTTGGTCTCTTTTCCTAGAAATAACCCACCAGTGAAGACAACCGGGACATTACTTCGGCTTGCAGCATCACTAATGGAGGAGACATTACCCCGTTGACCATAGAAGACTAGAAGAACTTCATTTTTCATTGACTAGAGAGCTTGACACTATACTTTTCCATGAGTTCTTAGGTAGACCATTTCTACTGACCTGCACCCCTTTGTCTCTTCCCTTAGACAAATGGAAAGGGATTGCTCGATTGAGGGAAATTCTTCTTCGGTTGATCCAACAAACTCATCCCTCCTATTTCATCTATTCTCATTAGGTCTAAATTCATGGTATAATCGGACGCATTTTCCATAAGAGACTCCATATTTAGCTGCGATTAAGGCTTTAAAGACCATAAGGTTGGCTAAACCCGAGCTTCGATGTTCAGTGGTTTTGTAATGAGGATTTTGATGGTTTTGGATTCATTATGCTAGCTAGCTATTGTTTTCGTAGTTCTAATTTGATGAAAATTGACTTATGAAGGCATTACAAGGACATTCAACCAGTTTGTCAAAAGATATTAAGTTCTTTGCTTTGGACAAGTGCAAATATAAGTTAATTTTTTCATGTTCATTTGATTTTTATTTCTTTAAGGAATAGACTCTCTTATGAATCACTTTAATTACCTTTCATCTCTTACATTTGTAAATATTAATTATTGAAAGATTATATGTTATAAAACAATTCAGTAGTTTTTATATTTTAAAATTTCACAATCCTTAAGTTTTAAGTTACAGATATACGAAACTAGTTGAAGCCTAATACATCTATTCTTACATGAGATGAGATGTCTCAAATTTTAAAATTTTACGTGGTTTGATTTATTTTTGAAAAAGTTATAAATTAATATTTTAGCAAAATATTCTCATAATCAATTCATTAATACTTACAATTCTTCGACGTAATATCTTTTCCAATTTTTTGACTAAATTATCAGTTTTAATTCTATGAAAAATTTTATGTAGAAACTAATGGAAGGGATTATGAGCTTTTCCAAAAATTAAATTGTAAAAAAATTGTAAAAATAACCCACATTACTAGACTGATCGTCCTTCTTATTTAATCTCCATTTTAAATTTAGATTGTTCGGCTTCTGTTATTGCTGAGGGGGAAAGGCTATTAGGTTTCGGGTGTACGGGGTAAGCCTGTTGATTTGGGTTAGTTTTCTTTGCCTTCCCTGTCTTTGTCTGTTTTTTTGCGCTAAAGTTGATTTTATTAAAAAAAACATAAAATATGCCTATTATTTAATTATCAATTAAATATCTTTAATTCTATTGAAACAATCAGGCCAGGTCCACTGGAATTTGAAACCTGGCCCAACGAGTGCAGAACTAATATGACAATAAAGATCAATTCAAATATCCTCATTTAGTCTCTTCTATTGTAGTATCGTTAAATTACAAAAAAGAAAAAGAGGAGGTTTCAAAATCCTATTCTTCTGGCCTGTTCTGTTCCACTTGAAATTCAAGTCGAATTTATTGAAATTTCCCGAGTTCGCGTGGAGAAGGTCGATGGCGAGGATTAAACCTCAGGCTTTGTTGCTACAGAGCAAAAAGAAGAAGGCACCGAGTCGAATTAGTCCGGCCACCATCTTTCCTTGCGCTTTGATTCTTCTTCTGGCTCTCTTTTTCTTGTATTCTACGTACAGTCACTGGTCGATAAGGTCTGAGTTTGATTTTTTTTTTCATTTACTGACCTAATCTGTTACGTGCCTTAGATAACATTTTTGTCATTTGCAGTATTTTATGTATTGCAGAGATCATCGTTTTTTCCTTTTGTGTGTGTGTGTGCGTGGAAAAGTTGCTTGTAACTATTAATTATTTGGACAAGTCCGAGTGGTAGTAGGAGATCAATTTTTAGGTTGGAGATTTTAATTAAATGCAAAGAATGACGATGTTTGTAATCTTTGATAAGTTGTTTGTTGCCATTTTAAGGCATATCTTTTTATCTCCTATTTAGGTCAAGAATCCAGGCTCAGAAGGGTGAATCAGGTTACGAGGTACTGTTGTCCTTCTCTATGTCTTTTCTGAAAACCTAAATTTTTCTACATTTTTTTTTCTTTTTTCACGTTTCAAGTTTCCAATCTATGGCTGGTATAACGTTTCAACTGGTGCTATTATTGGTGTTTCAAGGTTCATTTCTTTTGTGAGATTGTGTTTCATGGATCTGTTTCTTTATGCGCTGTAGGTTGATCAGGCTTTCGTGGATTCAAAGAAAGCAGACTTCCCTGGATATGCTGTATGTTCCTTTTGTGATCAGACATTGTAATTTTGCTGGTTCTCTGTTTAAGTTGCATATCACTTTTCTTCATGATTCTAGGTTTGGTTAAGATCTTATTAAGGAGAATTCACCTAATATTCTGCGGTATTATGGTCTTAAATGCTTTTGTCCTCAAAAGCTCATAAATCAGAAGCACCTGTTTCTATTTACCAAGAAGAATTTCTCGGTCATTAAAGTATGCTAACATCCCAGCAAGTAGAAAAGAGGTGAATTGCGCTACAGTCTTTGTTGGATGGTCAATTATTTAGGTCACCGATAACCATTGCATTATTAGTAGGATACAGATACCCAGTTAGAGTTGGAGCATTTGACACAGCACTGATTTTTAAGGAGGGAGAAAGGGGGGCAGGCTACATCCATGTACTTGATGATGAATTTATCCTGTGCCACTCCAACATTTCTGCTTCCACTGCTACTATTTGTTGTCCTCTGTTATGATTTTTCATTAAGTTGTCCATGTGGTTTAACAGTTTTGCACCCTTGTTTTTTTAGATTTTCAGTACATCAAAAGGTTCAATAACTGTGGAACTTTTCAAGGATAGTTCTCCTGGAGTTGTTTACAAGTTCATCAACTTATGGTGAGTACCAGAAGCTCTTTGCTCCATACTAAATCTTTTCATCCTTGGTTGTTTAGAATGCTTTTTGAAGGATATATTTGTTGACTTGGGAATTTGAGCATTAGCTGACGTGAGTTAGTTGTATCTCTTGATATAGTTTGTGTGATTGTGCACCTTGCCTGAGACATGGATACTGAAACTCATGTGTTAGGATAAGGAACGAATAGAAGATCTGAAGCTATAACTGAAGAAGGTACATTTGTGCTTGGAGTAATTTTGAGCAAGTGACTTAAAATCATTTATGGAACTCCTTTTTAGTATTAACTTAAAATTATTTATGGAACTCCTTATTTAGTGCTCATTATCCTCACTTCAGCAGCCAGATCTGTTCTTTATCTATTGATTATCTTACTACAAATATGTATTGCTTACAATTTAGCTTAGCAAATTTGTTCTCTTGCCTCCTACTTCTCTTATTGTATTAAAAGAGCCATGATTAGTTCTTCATTTTGTGATCTGTGTTGTTCCTTCTGAAAAATTGTCATTTTACTGGCATCAGAGCTGCATAAAGTGTCTTACACCACGTGAATATTGTGTTTAAGATCACTTAAAAGAACTGACATTTGTCACAACAAATTGGTCATTACTACTAAAGTTTATATGTTGATCCCTGCACAAGTTTAAGCTAGCTAATCAATAATTTCTTGTGCAAGTAACTTGTTCAGATATCACTCATTTATTTACACATCCATAAGTGCATGTTCCATATATGGGGTTTGACCTCCCTTCTCCTCTCATCATACATTCCTCCTCTTTGCTTCTCTTATCATACATGCCTCTTCTTGTTGAGCCCCTTCCTCTGCAGTCCACAAGAGATGAAGTGGTGCCAACATCTCATGGAAGAAAGGACTTGGGATCACTAACTAGCAATGGATACTGGTTTTGCAGTCAAAAAGGACATTTTAAGGGGATGCGTTTCCATCGAGTAATAAAGAATTATGTGATTCAAGCAGGCGATGTAAACAATCTTCATGCAGAAGATTGGACTTTAAGAGGAAAGCAGTCCAGTAAGCTTGATACAAGGTTACTGGCTATTGTTATACCCCTCTGCATTTTTCCTTTTAATTACTAATATGCCAATTGTCTGAGTGTCCCCTTGGTAGAACTTAATGTGGATTTTTTGTATTTTTGCTCCAGTTTGAAGCATGAAGCATTTATGCTTGGTACTTCAAAAGCAAAAGATGATGACAAAGGGTTTGAGCTCTTCATTACTACTGCACCAATTCCTGATCTGAGTGAGAAGCTAATAGTTTTTGGACGAGTTGTCAAGGGAGAAGATGTTGTTCAGGTGACAAACAATTTCAGTTCTTTCTAGTTGAAGCGAGATACCTTTGGGATATTCTCACCTTTTCTATTTTAGTCGTTTTTATATCCTCTATGGTTTTAATTAACACCACAATGTGGACGTTGACACACAACTTAGATGTAATGACCTCCGTGATGAATGCATTTGTTATAGATGGGGCCTTTGTCTTGTACCAACAATAGGAGTCTGATTTGTGTTAACCTATTTGAGAGAGTGATGCAAACTAAAAGTGTGGGTTACTTTTGGATATTGATATATATCACATTGTGTTCGACTCTTAGTTAGCAGGATTTCTACTAGGTGGTTGTTATTATTGTTATGTTCAACTCTCATAGATGTCTCATATCATGGTTGGATACCGATGCTCTTACCAGTCTTGTATTTTATTCACTGATAACCATCATACTGAATATTATATCTGTCTTGCAAATGATGTACTTCCACAGGAAATTGAAGAGGTTGATACAGATGAACATTATCGGCCCAAGTCTGCTATTGAGATAGGCAACGTGACGTTGCAGCAGAAAATCTGATAAGTCTTTTGGTTAATGTCAAGCTTTTCTTTGCTGCACTAGTCCTCCATTTTACAACATTTGTACGATGCTATATTCCGGGAACCTATCATCTCATTAAAGAAAATGCTGCCGAAGGAGATTATACATTGGCATGAGTGGTGGTTTGAGTGTGACATAGTTTTCAGTTGGGATGATTAAAAGAAGTGATATTGCTGGTTGCCCCGCAGTGGGTGGAGAGCTTGTTCCGTCATGGCCGCATTCTCTTTAGTTTTTATTCCTCATAAATCTCTTCCAACTGCAACTAATTGAACCGCTGTAACATAGTGTATTATTTGGAAAACTGGATTATAGGTTTCTTCGCTTTTGAGGACAGTGTTCATCGACTTATGGTCAGTGCCAGAAGTTCTTTGCTCCATACTAAATCCTTTCATCCTTGGTTGTTTAGAATGCTTTTTGAAGGATATACTTGTCGACTTTGGGAGTTTGAACATTCGTAGACGTTACTTAGTTGTATCTCTTGATATAGTTAGTGTGATTCTGCACCTTGCCTGAGACATGGATACTGAAACTCATGTGGTAAGATAAAGAACGAATAGAAGATCTGAGGCTATAATTGAAGGTACATTTGTGCTTGGAGTAATTTTGAGCGACTTCAAATCATTTATGGAACTTTTTAGTATTAACTTAAATCATTTATGGAACTCCTTTTTAGTGTTCATTATTCTCACTTCAGCGGCCAGACCTGTTCTTTATCTATTGATTATCTTAGCATCTTGTTCTTTTATTTCTTAATGTGGAATAGAAACCAAAAGAAAACAACATAAATCTCTCTTATTTCTCACAACCCATTGCATTTTAGACGCCTACATAGTGAGGTAGCTAGTGTACTTTTACCCATTAAACAACTGAGAAGTAGACATGGTAAGCAGATAATGTTGCTGCTCCCATCTTCTTCTTGCTCTTTATGAAGTTCATATGTTTATATTTTGTCTATGTAATAGATATGTTAAGACATGAATTCATACATGGCTTTTAGGATGTTGAGTATGTTCAAAAAGAATTAATTGGCGAGGAACGAAGTAGGAGACAATGTTATGAATAAAAATGAAGAACATAAGAGAAGAGTCTGGAGGAAGAGAGGAGGCAGAGAACTTTGGAGAGAGGAGAGAGAGACAACGAATTAATCATCATTTTTGCCTAACGATGCAGTTACAAGTATTGTTATACTATTCACCCATGTCAGTACAGTTGCATAATTGTTATATCTTTATACGTAACAATCCCTTCTCCTTTAGAAAACCTTGTCCCTGAAGTTAAGTTCTACAAAATCGATAAAAAAGAAGCAGCTACAAAATGAACTTTTCATCACCCCTTAGTAGCCTTTGCGTATCTTGGCATGATCCAATGTATAAACGAAAAGAAGGAATGAAGCATCAGCAAGCCCACCTAATGCTAAATTCTTAGCAACCCATTTCCAGTGGTCAGCCTTACCTTCCTTGAAGTTAAACATCCTCTTGAAGTAATCCTTGAATAAACATTTGAGGGCCTGTCCTGGGTGGGAAAATATTTGATAACGTTTGCAATACTGCCTCTCCAAAGAGCAATGACACCCTTATCCTTGACGATCTTAGAAGAGTAGTCCGACATATCTTTGTATGGTTTAGATAGTTGACCAGATTTGATCATCTCATCTTGATTTTGAATCAAGAGTTTAACACACTCAACTGGGGCATTAGCTGTCTGGGAAGTAACAGATGAGAGTCTTCTCATAAAAAAATCCACTATAAAATTGCCTTTACCTTTCTCATTTGGTGCTTCCACCAATATTGGCTAGAGAGATGCTGTCACCAAGCCATTTCCCTGACATGCAGGGCTGAAAGAGCTTTTAATTTCATTAGCATTTTAGAGAACACTGGCCATGAATCTTTGATTCTGGAGTAACTAGCATAGTTGCTCCCACTTCTACTCCTTGTAGGTGAATGAATTGTACCATCATAGTTTTTAAGTGCAGCAGGTCATTCTCCATTATTTTTTTTTGGTTCTGTTTTGAACTTTCAAAAACATTTTCTCGTTTCTGATCAGCTTTTCTATCCAACTTTCATGTTTTCTTCGATTCCAGAACCGATCTATCTTGTACCATTTGTTATGAATAAAAATGAAGAGCAAAAGAGAGAAGAGAGGAGTCCAAAGGAAGAGAGAAAGCAGAGAACTTTAGAGAGAGAAGAGACAACTAATTCATTTTCATTTCTGCCTACAGAAACGATTACAAGTATTGTTATACTATCCAACTATGCCAGTACAGCTGTATTATCGCTATATTATTTTCATACGTAACAGACAATGTGGTGTTAAACGGGTTTTCTTTTTCTTCTTCAGACTTTCTTTTTTCTTAGCGTTCTTAATTAATTAATATATAGCTTGTCAAATAATCACAAACTCATTTTAACCGTGACTTTATCCTTCTCACAAATCTGAACCAAATTGTATATCGATCACCTAAGCCATGACAGGTATTAGCATCTCCCTAGGTTCCAAAGTCGCATGCTTGGCTCCAGAAATGTTTTAAAGGCGTGTAGGACTATTGAATAGACCCAGATGAGAAATAAGGTTAAGCATATTCATTATCTACCTAGAAAATGGCTAAGCATATCCGTAAGTTTAATCATAAGACTAAAGCTCCAATACATTTCACATTATAAAGGCTCATCTCATCGTATTCTTTGGCACTCAAGCAGTGATGTATACATCAAATGAGCGTGTCTGCCCTCTGAAAAAAAAACACACGTCATCATTGAGCAGAGTACAACATTATACACCAAAGGAAGCTAAGAATGTTTCCTACTCGACTCTACCTGAGTTGCCACTGAATTAAATGGTTAGGAAGAGTTGTGCCTCTTAGTTAAAGTTGACTTAAAATTCTTGATCAGTTCATGGGATTGGGGATGACTGCTACAGCGCAGTTAATCTCAAGAATGTCATCCTCCAATGTCAGATGTATCCTCATGTTGTCTTCCACTACTGAACCAGAGCCCCATTATAATTTAAGCTTAAAGGCTTGAGCGATAGCAACCTACAGTGGAATTCACCCAACTAGATCATCAACAAGGGAAGTGCTGCTAAAAAAGAAAATGTTCTTAGCTACTGACAAACAATCGAACTTTGAAAGCTGTACATGACACTTAACTCCCAAGTTGGATTAAGCATAAACCACTGAAAATGAAACTATCTTTTAGCTTTATATTATAAGTATGATAAGTCAAATACAAGAAGCAACGTAATGACCTACTAAGGTGTATGACAGAAAGATTACAGCAATCAAAATTTTCTCTCCATCAGCATTTGAAACTAAGGACAGTTAAACTGCATACTTGAAAAAAATAGTAAGGTTCTGAAAAAGCTTTCAATTAGATTTTGAATAGATAATTTCATATTATATTTCAGATTCCTTTTAATTAGTAAATTAATCCAACAAGATAAGTGATCAATATAGAGTTCACTCCAGGAACTACATGATGGTAAAGTAGCAGATAATTGACTGACGTACACTAACTGATTGAGAAAGGAATCATGTATAGCTGAAGAAATCTTCAACAGAAAAGGTTTCTAAATGTTGAAAATGTCACTAGACATGCATTTTACAAATTATGAAGATGATGGAATTCCAATGATAATGTTTAACCTTAGAACTTTAGAATAAGCGTATTCTCTCATTTAACATTCTAAGCAGGTTCTCTGTTCTCTTGGTTTCAGTACTGGATCTACAATTCCCCACATCAATCTCACCTCTAAGGACCTCATATTAGCGCCGAGTGATGAAATTATCATTTCTTCTCAAGTAAATACCACGGACTTGTGTTTCTTGTCTACCTTATGTTTTATGAATAGAAGATAGCATCCCAGTAGCCATGATTTTTAAATAGTTGCAAACAAACATATGTAGAATTACAGATGTGACATTGTGAACTTGGAGGAAAACATACTATGTCTTTATTTGTTGTAGCCCTCTTGTTGCATTAAATGTCGATAGCTACGGCCACGAATAATGCGATGCCACAGAAACTGGAGCTTTTTGTGAAAACTCAATTGCATCCGCTCCTGGACAAGCCTGTAACCCAACAACAAAAGATGTTTTCAGCATCTAGCACTTTCAGCTCCTTTTCAAATTAGAAAAAGAGAGACAGATGAAATAACTCACATATAACAAATTAGCTTAAACGTAAGAGACTTCAACCATCATACTAAGTAATATTATGATCCAAATAAACAAAGATTGCTTACCATCTAACAAGGCATCTTTCAATACCTCTGGATACTGGGCGAATGAAGGACGGATCCCGTTGAACATAAAGCAAACCGACCTAGGAAATTATGAGGAATCTATAAATGTCAAACATTACAAGTGATATGAGCATTAGATGTCACACCAAGGATCAAGTGAACATTTGAAGGCTGCAAGGCATTCTATGCATTAACAAGAATTAGAGTCAAAGACAAGGAACTAATACTACAGGAGAAAGAAAATTATCTAACTTCAAAGTCTCATTCTGGCAGTGGATAATTGTCAACAGATTTAGAAACATGATGATCAATTGAAACACAAAGTAAAACATACAACAAGATGTAATTGGCACGCCTTGCAAGGAAATCAAAATGCAAAGATACCCCAAAGAAAGAATACCTCTATTAATGCAAGAACACAAGGATCTTCCATGATCTCAAGGCTTACATCAGCTAGATAATTAACCTACATTGCAATGCAAATAAACTTAGAAACACAAAATACAGCTATAAAATACCAGTAGGAACAGCAGCAGCTACTTGAGGACAGTTTATCACACACAAATATGCCTCATGCAAGGATAGTCCAAAGTTTTGTATTAGTTACAAGTTATAAGCTGATTTAAAAGATATTATATAGGATTGAAAAGAAAATCATTTTTTCTCACAAAGGGGTAATTAAAGGTAGAGACAAATGGAAAAAGAAGCTTTGACTGGGTTATAGAGGGAGGGAGAGAGAGGTTACCCCAAACTCTGTATTCACAAAAGATTGAACAAAATCCATGAGTTGAAGCTTAGCCCAATTATGGTTCAGATTGAAATCTTCTGTTTTTGGAGGATGTCTCCAAGGTGAACCAAAATGAAATCTTTCTTTTGGAAATTTTCCATTTCGAGTGTCACCAGCAAACTTCTGTAGTTGAGCTAGTGCGTTGTCCATTGCAGGATTCACAACATTAATCTAAAGCATTGAAACGTGAAACTTATTAATCTCATAAATGAAGAAAAACAAAGATTTTGTATCAACGCATGGCTTAATTGAACACAATGTTACTAACAGTACCAATAAAACAGGTGACCATGAAAATGTCACTATCAAAACACTATTATTTAGATCTATAGAAAGTAAACTCGTTACTGAAGCACATATGGTGATATTCTTTTCCCTCTGGCCAAGTTAGCACTGATTTACATCATTTAACAACAGTTAATATATGTAACCCCAAAGAGTGGTATAAATTACGTAACTTCTGTTAAATTTGAAATATTAGTCTTATACATAGTAACATCAAATGAAAGAATCTAATAATTGGGCATGCTTAACAATAACCTACTGTTCATAGCTCATACATTTGAAAATGAATTGATAAAAATATTATACAAAGGATTAGGTAAAGAGCACAATTTCTTTTGTTGAACCTTCCAGGTCACAAAAATCAAATAAATGGCAAAATTGACAACCATCATGGACTGCAGATAGAAAATCAGACTACAAGGACACCAGAGAGTAGCATTAGGAATGTACCTGCAAGTATGCTAAATATGCATCTACAATGTCTTCAAATGTGTTAGACTTGTCTTCAAGCATCCTACATTATACAATGGGAAAACGACATAATTTTCCATTATTAGTATGGAACTGTTTGAATTTCATACTTCCAATGAATGGCAACCAGTATTCCACGGTACAGATATTTCCACAAAAGCTATGCAAGTGATAAGTACAAAGAATGAGGAATCACATGCTATGTGTGAAGGCTGATTGAATGTTAATATACTAAAGAGAAAACTAAAGAAAAATCAATCAAAATTCTAAAATTCTTGCAAACATGCACATTGAATATGAATATGCTTTTGCACGTGTACATATGAAGGAAACATTAAATCTCATCATTGGTCTGCATGGACTCAAATAAATTCATATCCTGGGTATGAAAGAAGAAAGAAGTCAATTTCTAAATGCATACTCTCTGCTATCATTAGTCTAAATATATTCCACAAAGTACACCATATTAAAAAGTACAGGTCTTACTTCTGGTAATAGTTGCCTTGTTTTAGTGCATAAAGCTCAAAAAGATGACGAGGGTTTGATCCAAGAACCTCAACGACTACTGTCCACTGCAAATTCGACATAGATAAACATACTTTCATTGCGAGCAAAAGTTTAGAAAGAGATGCTGAACAAAAGTTTCTCACTTCTGAATAATCGAAGTAATTGTCAACCATATGCATTTTAGCTTCTTCAGGAGTCCAGCCAAAATTCTGTAGATGAAGATATTTCAGTGAGTAATAAGCACCCAATTCACCAATACATGCAAGTAGATAACAAGCCTTCACCCTTGAACTAAAAATAGAAACTACCGAACCATAAAATATCAGAAGAACTAAATAATATGTTTGTACACAAAAAAGCATCGAGTTCCTAGAGGAACAAAAACATACATGCATGCTAAAACCATGATAGAATAAAAAAGGATTTATTTGTCACAAAGTACTTGAAATGCGATTATACAGTAAGAGCAACATCCAGTAGTTTAGCCAACCAATGTCTTCTGACTGGGATGAAAATACTGAAAAGGAAGTCCAAGGAGCAAAGCAATAACTGAAACTTTGCTTTACTCATTTCCAAAATGGAATTGATTTCCTGAATTCAACAGGTATTCAACATTAACAGAATTCTGTAAGACTCGGGGGAAGAAAGAAAGTGCAAGCACATACATGTTTACATAAAGTAGAAGCAACAGGGATGCTAATGATAGGAGTCGTAGAAATTTGAATTTAGGTACCTCCCGAGAAATGAATATATTCGGATATCCAAAATCTGCAAATGCCTGGTATGAGTAGTAGCTGTAACAATAGAGGGAGAAGGAAATAAAATCTTATGAACATATGCCGTATGAAGCAAAAAGCTTAAAACTTTTCACTAACACGTAAATAAGCACGACAAGATTTGCTAGTGCAGAATGGCCATGTAAACCGACTATTGTTTATGAATGGACACAACAGAAATTATGTAGAACACTAGCGTTTATGTGGTTGACAATTTTAACTAAGTTTCAAGATACTGACATGAAGAAGAGGCATGATGAAATTATCATCACAGTGAAACTCAGAGTTACTATGCACATAGGAAAAAGCAACAAACAAAAATTTGATTGACTTCACACGAAATCAATTAGAACAAAGTCTAACAAAAGGCTTTATCAAGCAGCCTAGTACAAGAAGCAATACGCTGAAGAATAGCTGTGGAGGAATGGACTTCACCTATCAGATGTTACAAGTATGACAGGCAGGCACCTCTCATTTGCACCCAAAGCAACTATTCTCCACAGCAGATTGTCATGATATATAGATGCAGACACCAATGAGTTGTCAATCAGAGTCGAACTCTTAAGAACTTCAATATTGTTTAGTACCAGCTTTGGCTGTCAGTTAAATTAAAGCAATGTCAAGAGATACAGCAATGTTCAATTCAATGTACCATCTCAGCAAAACGTAAATGCTAAATTTTCAACTCAAGCACCTGAAATAAATCAGTCTCGGCAGCTTGTGATAGTAATTCAAGCAACAAGCAAGGCCAATCAGTACACGAATTTGCTAACGACCTCGAAAACCCCCCAGTTCTATTCAAATAAGCGATGGAATTAGCTCTCCACTGGTGCTGTAATTTTACGACTTCTTTTGCGAGTCTCAATGCAACAATCGCCTCTCTCATATAAGAAGCCTCCTCCATCGACAAGCTCATCCCTTTCTTCTCAAATCCCAGAATCTCATCAATCTCTTTTGCATTTAATCGAGCAGATAGTGCGAAAATTGCTCGGTCCCATAAAACCGAAGTCGAAACTTTAGCAGTAATCGCATTCCGTGACCACGTCGTAGCGTTGGAATTATTCTGGAGTATTATGCGGCGAAGGGCAGTGTCAAGTCGGTGCCATTTCGTGAGAGTGTTGAAGATTTGAGTGGAAGTAATGGTGCCCAGCTGAATTCCCTTCTCGGCCATTGATTCAAGGCAATTTTCGAGCTGGGTCTTGCAATACGTGAGAGTTGGAGGGTCGCAGGTGGACCAAGATCCCCATGGAAACGAGCTGTTATGTAGCGGATGATGGTCTTTGATAGACTGAGCAAAGTCGACGTAGCCAGTGACATGTGGACCTTTGTTCCAATCATCGAGGAGACCTGCACAAAGACAAAAATCTTAAGCGTCAGCGCTCTCTCTCAACAAAGCCGCTTCAGCTTGAGGATGGAGAATAATACGCTCGAGAATGAGGGTTGTTTTGCCGACGCCGCGAGGGCCGTGCAAGATGAGAGGCTGAGGAACACGGTGGTGTTGGGCGTGATTGTTGAGAATTGTTTCAAGCAATGGTCTTGATATTATCTTCCATGGTTTACTCCCCATTTCTCTACTAGAACCCATCTGTTGTGACTATCAACCGACGGACTGGTAAAGGAAGAGCTATGAGGAAAACACGAGAAAGTTGAAATCATCATTTTGCATAGGTGAGAATCTATTGTGGAAGACGAAGAAAGGAAATTTATTTACGAACAAATTTGTCTTACTTACCTGCTCTGAGATTTCTCCCATGCGACTGTCTCTATTTCTAAAAGAGAAGAAATAAAAAGAAGAGAAAAGAAAGAGACGTGTTTTTCTTTAAGAAAATAAGAAAACTCAAAACCCAACCAGAAGTGGAAAAACCCTCTTCTCGTCGTCTGTCTGTGACTGTGATGCCAAATTTAGAGTGAATATTTTCTAATAACTTAATAATGGTTGCTGATGGAACCCAAAAATCCCAAACTTCGTCGATTCAGCCTCGCAAAGTCAATGTCCAGAATTCGCAGAGTCGCGGGCCAAGGACCACCGATCAATGCAATGGCCTGGCTTTCGAGAAGAACCCTTGGACCAATAACGTTGAATCCCCAATCCTAAGGGCCCCCAGTCGCAGACCCGACTACCACTGGGGGATTGAACCACGGTTTAATCCTGAGCAGTCCCCACACAGAGCGGTCCTTTCTCCTATTACTGAGAGTCGAACCTAGGACCTTGGACCAACTGACCCTGTATGTTTAAATTTATGTTTCGGTGTGTGACTCACTAAAAAAAATACAAATAATTGGTAACTTGCGAAAGAAGTTTTCTCTTGTGATTGGCTAGGTAGCTTTATAGACTTTTACTTCTCCACTTTTCTTAATTTTTAATAATACTTTTTTTACATTCCATGTTTTGTAAAATAATTTTAATTTTGTTATGATTTTAATAATTATGATAAATTTTCTTATAATTTTCTTAAATTTTGTGAAAATTTACACAGTAATTTCTTAAGCCCAACTTTGGTTAATTAACTCAAATTCAACCGAGTCTATACCCAAACACAAATTCAATTATATTAAATTTAATTCATTGATTTCAATTCAAGAGAAACTTTGGAGGGACAACTTTTACATGTCACTCTACTTTGAAAGAACAAGTTTAGTTTAAGGGATAAATAAATAAGTCGAAAATTTGCAGGCCACTAAGTGAAACCGGTAATTTCTCGAACACGATCGGGTAAATTTAAAGTTCTATTAAAGAGGGTAGTACTTTCTCTTCACGAGATTAATCTCGAGCTATCTTCTAATTACGAGTATTTTCGTTTAAGGGAATATTTTCGTTTAAGGGAATATTTTTTATATAAAAAGTTTCAAAATTAGAATCTCGGATAAACTCTACTTTACAATAAGTTATTAAAGTAGTTAAGTTCTAGTAAATTCTACTTTAATAGAACTAATTTAGCTTGCCCCACAAAGAAAGAGATCCAAAAGAGAAGTACTCACTCTTTTAATGATAGCTTTCACAGGACAATGCATTTCTAGTTGATAGAGAAGTAATTTTATTTAATATTTAAAAAATTGAATGGAAAATTAAACAAATAAAATAAAAGGTTAAAAATTTAAAAATTCAACTTATAAAGAAAGCTAGATTTTAATTAATAATTTGTTAAATAAAAATAAATTAATTTACTATAATTTATCAAAATCGATTAATTTATAAAAATCAATCAATTAAGTAATGATTTATTATTTTTAATAATAAAAGTTATTAAATAAATCATACTAATAAATAATGGGTTTTTTATTTCTAGTTCTATTTTTAATTTTTAATTTTTGTTTTTATTTTCAAATTCAAAAAAAAGTTGTTTGAGTTTTTTGTTTTTGTTCTTTCAGTTTTCAAAGATTATGAAAACCGTAAAATATGATTTTTATTTTTATTTCTATTTTTATAATATGATTTACTATTAAGTAATAATATATTATTTAATCATTTAATATATTAACTTTTAATAAGGATTATGAATATTTTAATTTAATACTATACATTTAACTATTTAAAATAATTATTAATAAAAATTAATCATTTAATTATACTTAATAATTTAATTTATTATTTGTAATTAAATTTAAATATCTTAAAAATATATAAATACTAGTATTAAAAATATAAAAACATTGGCATTAATAATCAAACAAAATTTTGTTTTTATTTATAAAATAGAAATTGAAAACAAAAACAAAAAATAAAGAATGAAAACCACCAAAAAAAAAAGAAAGTGAAACCGATTTTTACCAGACCAAATTTATTCAATTCTTTAATCATTGATTTTATTAGGATGTTAGAACTTAAAGAGAACACACCTACAACTACAAGAGAACACACCTACAACTACAAGATAAAGTTCAAACCCATCCAATCAATAGAAAAAATAAATGATAATTCAATGCCACTAAGACCCAATTACACACTACATTCCTTCACCGTTGTATGAAAACAGCAAACAAAAAATAATCAACGTTGAGGCTTGACAATACATTTTCTACCTCGAATGTAGATACAGGAACGATTTGATCTCTGCATGTATCAGCACCCCGTTAGATGATCACACACGAGGATGAGAACACGGAATTAGCTGGAAGTTTTCCGGTGTTTTGAGCACAGAAGCTTCAAGTTTTTGAAGAAACAAGCGAAGATCCGGCGCTTGATTTGTCCTCGACGAGGAGGAAGCAATTTCCGATCACCGTTCTTTTTCTTCACCTGAGAACGACATCCTGACGGAGCAACAGCAGCTGCTGGACCCACCCTCACCCCCATGATCGGAGCTTGATGAGCTGAAAAATGAAAGTGAAGCTTGTGTGAAGTATGATGACGGAACAGAGAGTTGAGTCTCTATTTATAAGTCCTGCATGAAAGAAACGTAGATGGACCAGAAGTTGCGGCTGTGGAGATTGTGACTGAAAAGCTCGAAATTGCGGCTATGGAGATTGTGACTGACAACGAAGCAGACGTTAGACTGGAGTATCCAATTAAGAAGTTATAATTAGGAAAAAAACAAGAGCATATATTAATAATATCTGCAAGCGAGAAAGTTGGTGGCTGAGGTTGGCGGATGATTTGTGACGATGGCACTTACTAGCAAACAAATTTGAGATTTGAGTGAGCAGGTGTAGGTCCCATACCAATATTTTACTCATCACGTTACTCTTGGAACACGTGATGGAATGTGTAGTAGCAACCTAGTTTATCCGAGATTCAGATTTAGAATCTTGGATAAACTCTACTTTAGAACAATATATTAAAGTTATTAAAATAAATCAAACTAATAAAATATGGGTATTTAATAATTTAGTTTTACTCAATAGTTTAATTTAGTGTTTGTAATTAAATTAAATTAAATAATTTTTAATAATTTAATTAAAATCAAATATCTTAAAAAATAAAAAATTTAAACCACAAAAAAAAGTGAAATCGATTTTTACCAGGCCAAATTAATTCAATTCTTTAATCATTGATTTATTTGGATTTTAGAGCTAGAAGATAATAAGAAAAACATAGAAACTTAAATTGAACATGTACACTTACAAGATAAAGTTCTTCAAACCCATCCAATCAATAGAAAAAATAAATGATAATTCAATGCCACTAAGAGCCAATTACACGCTGCATTCCTTCACTTATGTATGAAAACAACAAACAAAAAAAGGATTTTAGCAATAGAATTTAAAGATTACAATTGAATTTTGATGATTAAACTTTTAGCCATCAGATGAAATCGCTCTAAATTTGATGATTAAAATTTTAGCTGTCAGATGAAATCGCTTCTATATAAGAGCGCTTTCACTTTTAACTGCTTATCTTTCTAAAAGAGGTACTCTTCAAACAACTTTATTAGCTGTTTGAAAAGTCGAACAGCGTAAATCCTTCAAATAGCTGAAAACAACCGATTAACCAAAACGAAGCCATAATCCACGAGTAGAAGTGGATGCACTGAACAGATCCAGTAACAGAGAAACTAAACTTAAAGCAAAACTCAAAGGACTTGGAAACAGAAAACACGATCTAAAAGGAGGGAGACAAGAACAGTTAGAAATGAAACAAGAGCGGGGAGGGACAAAATGAGTGGATGAATGGAAGGAACCGAAGCGTACCTTTCGGAATGGAACCGAAGATCAAGTGAGACTGGTTCCTGTTAAAGAAGAGCTTGATTGAGAGATAAGAAGGTAGGAGGAGCACGAGTAAAAATGATGTGGGCGTAGTGTTATTTATAGAGGTGGGGTTACGTCGGTTGATCTGCGATGCGATTGCTCTTTCGTGTAATCGTGTTTTTTCTTTCTGTGGATAATACGTAGAGAATTATTTCTTTTAGGGGGTTAGGTTGAAATTGTTGGGTCCCACAAAGTTGTGTGAATGTCTGACTTTCGGTCTAATCCTTACACCCCAAATCTGCTGTCCAGATTACTCTGTACCAACCCTGTCCAGTGGGTTGGATGTCATTTATTTATGTTGTTCCATATAAATAGATGGCATCCAACCCACTGAACAGGATTGGTACAGAGTAACCAGGACAACAGATCACCTCTCCTAATCCCTAAGCCATTCGTTCAATTTTGTAGCAGCTTTTATAGTGCCCGTCTTATGTTGCTATAACATAACCTATTGCCTAATTGTTGATTTTATTAATTAATGAATACGAAATTATATGTTATTGAGATTCTTTATGTCAAAAAATAACTTTGTCAAATAAATCAAAACAAAAATTTTAATAATTTGGATTGTATCAAAAGTAAACATTTAATTGAATTTATTTAAAACATATATATTAAAAATATAATATAATGCAAATGACGAGGATTAGTTTAAGTGTGGATGACTTAAAGATGTCTTTCCATAATTAGAACCTTCCAAAAATATCTCATGGGCAACTAAAAAAAATGATATTGTAATTTTAAAAAAATTAGTAATTTATATCTCAATATTGTTAGAAGAAAGAATCATTTAACACATTAGAAATTTTTATAAATAAGAATTATATATTTCTTTACTTCCATGAAACATAATACATTTGATACAAATTAATACAAGAAAAAGAGAGAAATTGGGTCAAATGTTTGAAAAAAAAAGAATACCATTCTCTTGAACAATAGTATCCTTAAAACTAAGATTATTTTATTTGATAAAAAGTTCTATAATTTGATAAAAAGTTCATCACTACAACCGTTTCCACTTCCAAAAAGAGTTGACTCTTCGAAAGTTGCCTTTGCCATAGGAGAATTGACAACGTATCTGAGCATGTTTACGTTTTCTTATACTATGTGACAGGACAGCCGCAAGAAAGAGTGAGAGAGAGTCGTACAAAGAAAACAGAAAGAGAGAGCGAGAGCTCAAAGCTCAGTTGTTGCTTTCCTAGATTCTCTTCCGATCTTTGTCTACTTGAGTGTCAAGCTTTTGTTTATTTCGTTTTAATCTATTTTTGTGGTGATTTATTTAATTAAAATTTTAAAAAATGGAATTAATCGGTAACTTGCGTAGGAATTTTGGCTTCTGATTGGCTTGCAGGCTTTTGACTTCTCCACTTTTCTTAATTTTTATTATTCCTTTTTTTCTTTTTACATTCTTCATCGTTATCTTCAGCACTATTGGTAGTGGCGAGGAGTTTGGTTTTTCTCAATTCTTTTTTTATTTTATTTTGTAAAATAATTTTAAATTTTGTATAATTTTAATTATACTAATCTAAATATTTGATTATAAATTAAGGATGACAATAAGTCGACTTGTAGTTTAGTGCTGCAAAGTTGTTAAAATAAAATTTTAAAATATAAAACAATATATTTTTAATTAAGTTTAAGCTTGAGCTGTTCAGACTCATATCTACTTAAGCTCAACTCTTTTAAATAAAATGATATCGTTTTGTTTTAAAAAGTTAGACCTCAGGTTGGTCTGAACTTAGGCCTAACCTCTAGGTCGATTAATTAAAATATCTAAATTTAAATTCATAAGTTAGCTCATTATCATCCGACTATATTATGCTTAATTCATTAACTTCAATTAAAGACAACTCTCTCGGATAACCTTGACATGTTTTAAACTCAATCTAATAAAACAAGTTAGTAAAATAGATGAGTTATGATAAACTCTACTTCAATAGAGTAAGTTAGCAAAGTGTTTTAGAACTAGTTTAGGTGAAGGTGACTTTAAGGTGCTCACTGACTTTAAGGTGATAAGTGAGTTGGTAAGGTGGTAACTTAAGTGAAGTCGCGAATTCGAACTGTCCTTATGTATACAGCTGTTTAAAACTTGGAGCTAGAGCTTTGTCTTCTGTAAGGGACCTATCCGATTCGAGAGGAAATTAGTTTAAGTGTGAATAGTTTAAAGGCACTTTCTCATAATTAAAAGCCTGCTAAAACATCTCGTGAGGGGAAAAAAAGATAAGTGCTCACTCATTTAATGATAGCTTTCACAGCAAAATGCATTTCACTCTTTTGGTGCTTTTAGCTTTTAAAAATTGCGAAAATAGTAAAAAGTTATTTTTATTTAGTATTTCAATTTTTATAATATGATTTATTATCAATTAAATATAAATTATTACTCATTTAAAATGTTAACTTTTAATAAGAACTACGAATAATTTAATATAATATTATATTTAACTAATTAAAACTAATTATTGAAAATTCAATAATTTTATTTTACTTAAGATTTTTATTTAAATTTTGTAATTAAATTAAATTAAATAATTATCAATAAAATTTATTAACATTTAAATAACTTAAAAGTACATAAATATCAGTGTAAAAAAATAATTATATCAATATTAAAATCCAAACAAAATTTTGTTTTTATTTGAAAGAAAATGAAAAACTAAAAAATAAAAAATGAAAATTATAACAAAAAAGCAAAAGTGAAACATTCAAGATATTTACTATTAAGCTAACCAAATTAATTCAGTTCTTTAATCATTTGATTTTATTAGGATTTTATAGTTAGAAGATAATACAGAAAAACATAGAAACTTAAAGAGAACACAACTACAAGATATCCAATCAACAGAAGAAAAAAAAAAGATAATTCAATGCCATTGAGATCGAACTACACAAATTAATTTAAAATAAATTATTATTGTTAAAAATAAATTATTATTTTTATCCTTAAAAAATACTAAATTTATTTTAAAATATTAAATCTATTTAATCTCACTAATAATTCTTTATTTATCACTTTATATTTTAATTGTAATTTTTTAAATTATTATTATTATTAAAAACTAGTTATTATTTTTTCATAAATTTGTTTAATAAATTAAATTATTAATTAGTATATATAAATAATTTTGATCAAAATAATTTAAGAATGTATTAAAAATAATATTTAAACTATAAAAATATATATTTAAGGTACGTTAAAAAAAGAAAATAGAATAAAGTCAGACTCATTTCAATCCACTTTTTTTAAAATGCTTCAAACTTTTATGGGTCTTTAATTAAATAATAATATAGAATAAAAATTTTATTTTTATTATTTAGAATTAAATAAATTATAATATAAAATAAAATAATTATTATTTATAATTTTATTTTAGATCCAATCTCATTCTAAATTATTAGATTTATTATATATTAATAGGTCACATATTTTTATTTCAATTAAATAATTTATCTTATACTATATCTTTACTTTTTACTTTTTATTTATCATATACCAATTATATAATAGTTTAATATTGATTGAATTTTTAAACCTTAATATTTTTTTTATCGATTTAATGCTAGGCTGGATGTAACAAATTCCATCACTGATGTATGGAAACAACAAACAAAAAAGGAAGCATTAAACCTTAAATTACACAAAGAAGCTAATATAAAAAAAAGTATAAAGATCAGAAATTTTAGAAACCTATATAATACCAAAGTAGAAGAGATTGATTAATCAATAATCAAACCCAAAAAGTAGGGATGTCAAATTTAGTTCGACCCGATTTTAACTAGGGTTGATTGAGTCATGACCTGATCTGGCCGTGACTCAACGGTTAATTTAAAAATGACATTATTTTTAGGTTTTTCTTTTTTTAAAAAAATGATGGATTAGGTTGGCCAGGGCATAAATCACCCTAGTTCGCAGTAGGGCTTGGCCGAGCCAGGGTCGACCCAAACTTGGCCCGGTCCATCGACAAATCTACCAAAAAGCGGACGGCCGTGGGAAAGGAAGAGAAAGTGAGAATGCCATCGAAGCGAGATAAAAAAAGCAATGCAAAGAAAATGGGAAGAGAGAGAGAGAGAGAGAGAGTGAGTTCAGTGGTTGCTTTTCTATACTCTCTTGACAATTGAGTGTCAAGTTTCTTTCCTTTTTTGTTTTTTCTCCTTTTAATATATTTTTGTGATGATTTATTTAATTAAAATTTTAAAAAATGGAATTAATTGGTAACTTGCGTAAAAATCTTTGCCTTCTGATTGGCTAGGTAGCTTTATAGACTTTGACTTCTCCACTTTTCTAAAATTTTAATATTACTTTTTTCTTTTTAATTCTATTTTTGAAAAATAATTTTAATTTTTATAATTTTTATAATTATGATTTTTTTTATAATTTTCAATTTTTCTACCTTAAATACTTTTTTTTTGAATAAAACAAGGAAAGAAAACAAACTAAATTAACTTAGTACAAAGAGCGGCGGTATAACACGCCATGC
>JANZLC010000004.1:6179790-6204934 GCA_026413385.1 Erythroxylum gracilipes
CGAATTTTGAGAGTTACACATTTGAGCCTAAATAGTTTGAGTGTTGGAGTGTATATCAATGAGAGGACTTATTATTTTGATATGGCATAGATTTCCTCTAACTCTATTATGCTAAATTAGCTCGACTGCTACATGTAAATTAAGTTCATTGATTTTATGTGTTAATCGTGGTAAACCGAGTTCTAGTTATCATACTTGAATTTCTTGATGTGGTTAGGGATCTAATTTGAATGCTGCATACTTAAGTATTTTTCTTCACATTACATGTTTTTGTTTTTTTGCACTTTGTTTTTCAGGTTTTCTGTAGTGCTACTTTCTGTTCTTTTTCTTACTTGAGGACAAGGTGTGGGGGAATTTGATACACTCATATTTTAATATATCTTTAGGACTTAATTAAGATTCATTTACATTCATTTTACTTTCATCTATAGCTGCTTTATCATGTTTTAGCATTATTCGAGGCTCGTTGACGTAAAATGCATAAATGAAACAAATAGACTCAAATTGCACTGTTTTTGGATTTCTGGCAGACTTGACCTTTAGTCATTGTAGGATTTTTATCTCGAGATTGGTTTAGCTGAAAATTCTGAAATTTCATACTTAAATTCTTGACTCATATTGTTTGGGACTAACTGCAAATTTTTCTGAACTGGAATTCAGGAGAAATAAATTCCCAAACGTGCGTCAGATTTTTGGATCGCTAGAATGACCTTTCGACGATGTTTCAATCATAACTTTTAACTCGGATAGTGGAATTCAGTGATTCAAGTCTCAGATTGAAGCTAACTCAAAGAAAAAGCTACTGATAAAATTTGAGCTCCTAAATCGTCACTTTTTGGTTTTTATGCATTATCAAAATTGAGCCTGAAAAATTAGCAGGAACGTGTTTCATTGTATGTCTCTAAATTAGGTCAGCCACCTCATCATTGTGAGGGGTATAAAAAATTACTTTTATCTCTAGGTTTAAGCAGCAGCCTCCTCTGGGTTTTTCTCTCAACTCCTAGCCGAAATTCTTTCTCTCTTCTTTTTTAATTTTAGACGCAAATTCCTTAGAGAATTGGGTGATAGATTCGTTTTACAAGGTATGTGTGGCTAAGTGTTTAATTCAATTATAAAGGGTAATACCCTTCGAACCTATATTAATTCATAAGGATTGAATCTTAATCGATTCTTGTGTTCGTGATTTGCAATCATGTGTTTGAATTCTGGCACTTTAATGACTAAATTGAACTCGTAAATCTAAAAATCTGGAATTAAGATTTATAAGGGATTTTTAGACGCTATTTGATTAATCGATGGTAATAGTTGCTAGATTAATTGATTTATAGCTAGGTTGTTGATAGTAGTTGTCAAACCTACCTTGAGAGAATTCGAACTTTGTCTTAAACTGATGATAGTAGTTGTCGAGGTTTTCAAGGCAAGATCATTAAACCGACTATAGTAACCCTCGTACACAACATAGGTGGATTAGTAGTTATGAACCCTATGATTGTTTGCGAAGATTTGTTTTCTTAGAAGTTAAAAAGCATAAAATTAGTAAATTGGTGATCCTTTGATTATGCAAACACGATGTGTGAATAATTCCTATAGTCCGATGAATGAATTAATTGGTTTTGTTGGCTAAATCCTTTGCAATTGAAGTTTCTGCAATTATGTTTTTATTCTAATCTTTTAATTCTGATTTCTTCTGAATTTTGATTTAGCAGTTGTTTAATTTTGTGATCTTTAAATTTTGAATTACCGAGATCAAACCCCCCCACCCCAATTTACTTATTTTCGTGCATTGGTTTGAGTTTGGTTTAGTTGAATTCGTTGAGTCTTGTTTGCACCAAATCCAATTATGTTCGCGTCAGATTATCTTTTGATTTCTATTTTCTGTTAGTTGTTTCTGTTTTTTGGTTTAATTAGTAGCTTAAATTCAATATTGAATCATTTAGGTTAGATTGCATTTTAGATTTTTGTTTCATTTCGATTTTTGTGTCTGTTTTCGTTTACTGAAATTTCGTTGACAAGTTTGACGATAGTTGGCATTCCATAATCAGATCTTCGAGGGAACGATCCCTACTCCCATATACTACTTGTTATTCGTGTAGGGTTAATTTGCAAGGGTAACGACACCTTGTCAGCTTCTTATTAAAGTAACAAACTCATTAGTAGTATTTATGTTTGTTATCATCAAAATATTAATTAGAAACTCTCCCTTGACCCAACAATATTTTCTCTTTTTTTATGATGACAAAATATTTATGATATTAGAAACCAATAAAAAAATTAACATATAAATAACTATCCATATCAAGACAATGATATCTCCCTCTTAATTCATGTATAAAGCACAATTCATTATCAAAACAAAAGAGATATTCAACATCAAGTAAAAAGAATATCCACGCATATAGATAATAGAAAATTACTCAAGCTTAAAATATCATATATATATATATATATGTATGTATGTATAAATCACCACACATACAAAAATTATTCCATTATATATAAAAAAAAGTCACTTTGCTTGAATGTTATCACCCCCCTGAATCTAATATCAATATATTTCTCTCTCCTTTTTTGGTAATATTAAGAATTATTAAGTTAGAGTAAGAAATTGAGACTGAATCAAATTATATAAGTAATCAAAATGATGCACCATAATGTCTCGAAAAGAGTCAAATTTGCCTTACATAATGAGCTGATACTTAAAGATAGTGAAAATTAAATGTAAGACATCATTACTCTTAAGTATAGATTTTCGCAAATCAATAACAAATATAATAAACAAATATAGTATTCTTTAAATCCTATTCTCAAATATTCACACACATTATCACAACACTCATTATAATCATATATTATCAAAGACATGAATTAAGTTATATGTCATTTTAACTATAAGCCTAATAGGTAGTGTTGGGTAAGATTGAAAAACAAATATAAGGGCTTTAAATATTGTTAAAACTATAACGTTTATCTCATCAATAGTTTAAATGTTATATGTATAAAATTAAATTGTTAATTATCATTAGATTATGCTAGTCCCCATTAATTAATGTAAAATCATCCCAATTAGACAACATAATTGCACCATAATTCTTTCACAATAATATGCATAGTCAAACTAATCATACACAACCAACATATTGTTAGGATGTATGAGTTGTACATAATTAAGCATTACTAATTTAAAATATGATAATAATATCAGTATAGATTCAGCATAATGAATATCATCAATTTTCATTCATTAGAAATATAGAATTACAAAAATGTCATAAATAGTGGCAGACATCCATAATATGCATGTATTATATAAAATCTAAACAATCCTCACAAAACATAAATAGAACAAAAACTCTCACTAAAACAAAGAACTAGGCTCCTAACAATCCCACAAGGGAGACATGTTCCTAGAACACTTAACAATAAACCTTTAGTTAGTAAGTTTGTCAATATACTGCGTAAAAATTTGTACTTAATAGTATATACTTTAATAGTGCCAAAATCTACCTAGAAGTAGATTTCTTATCATCCTCGTAGCCTATATAATTAGAGTCATTGAAACCAAATACTTTAAGAGTGTCAATATGCCAATATGTCAATATGAGATCCTTGGTACCTTGAAGATACTTCAAGACTTTAGTTGGTTTTCAATGACTTTGTCTAGGATCACTCAATTATCTACCAAGCACTTAGCCACAAAGGCAATATCAAGATATGTGCATACTTGAGCATATATTAGGTAGTCAACAACATAAGTATAAGGGAATACTTTATTTGATCTCTCTCAACATCATTTTAAGGAGATTAGGCTTTTAAGAACTTATCACCCTTCACAACTGGAGCCTTTATAGAAGAATAAAAATGTTCATTAAACCTCTTAAAGATTCAATCAACATAGGTACTTTGAGACAATCTGAGAATACCATTTGTCCTATTACAAAGAACCTAACATCTAAAACATATGATGCTTCACTAAGATCCTCCAAGTTAAAATGGCCAAAAGTAATTATTTTTTATCAACCAACAAATCAAATTCATTAGCATCGTCATATAAAATCATAAAGATATATTTAATCCCACTAGGCTTTATATATATATATATATACACACACTTTAATCAATAATATTTTTCTTAAAGTAGTTATCAGTGAAAATTTAATCAAACATGAGATGCTACTATTTTGCAACTTGTTTCAACCCATAAATTGACTTCTAGAGATTATAAACTATGTTTTCTTTCTAACTAACTCAAAATCAATAGGTTAAATCATATAGACATCTTTATTTAAGTATCCACTTAATAAAGTTATTCTTACATCCATTTGATGAAGATCTACATCAAAATAAGCTACAATTACCATAATAATTTGTAAAGAATCATTAGTGAAAACAGGAGAGAGTATTTACTATAGTTTACACCTTTTTATTGGTTATAGTCCTTAGCCACTAGCCTTGATTTATACCTCTCCACTTGATATTTGGCATAACACTTAGTCTTAAATACTTATTGACGTCTAATAGAACCATAACCTTTTAGTAACTCTAAAAGGTTCTACATTTTATTCTATGACATATAGATCGCCTCATTATTCATAGCACTAATCTAAAAATTAAATTGAGGATTATAGATGACTTTCTTATAACTAGATGAATTTGAGGTGTCACCAATTTCATACTCATGTTCTTACAAGAATATAATGTTATCCTTAGAGATTATAAAACTATAGATCCTTTTTAACCTGTTTAAAGAAACATCTTTTATGACTACATCTAAAGACTTTTATGCTACATGTTTGATGGGTACATCTTAAATGTCCATCAGATGTTGGTCAATAATGGGGCCAACTATTAAAGTAAAAGCAATAAGCATATAGGAATAATGAGTGTTCTTTAAACACAATTTCTCTAAGCTCTTGGTTTATACTAGCGTCATCCTAAATATAGATAGCTCGATTTGATTCAATAACTTTAGTGTATATAAAGCATAGTAAAACCTATAACCTTTTGATCCTATACAATAACCAATAAATTAGTCATTTATGGTCTTAAGATCAAATTTATTGGATTGCAGATTGTATGGTCTCACTTCGGCTTTACAACCTTGAAAATGAAAGATGTAAAGTGAGTTTGTTTTGTAACCACAACTCATAAAGAGTTTTGAGAACAAGCTTCTTGGGCACTTAATTCAAAATATAAGTTGCAATTCTCAAATATCACCTTTTCAAAACTCTAAAATGGAAGAGTTCGCCTATATACATCGCACCATATCAAGAAGTGTTCATTTTTTTCTTTTCGTAACGTGTAGTATAGGCATTATACATTGAATATCAATGTCACACTCTTGTATGTCCATTACAAAAGGTTCAGGATTACAACTTGTCTCATCATATCTCTCATAATACTAATCACTTTTATCATAATGAACCACTTTGACTTTTTTTTTCTTGTTGAGTTACTTTAAAGGCTTCCAAAGAATCAAACTTTTCAAGAATGAGCCCAATGAAACCATAACAAGAAAATATGTCAATAAAAGTGATGTATTCATAATCACCTATAATTAGAGGAGTAAAATATCCATAAATATCAGTATGGATTATCCTTTTTAGTCCTATAAACTTGTCAACTTTATTGTTTCATTCAACCTTTTAGTAGTCAATTTCTCTTTTATATAGTCAATACAAGTGCCAAAGTCTGAAAAATTAAAATCTTACGAAAATTTATTCTTTATCAATCTTTCCTTTTTTTGTGAAAATATGACCCAATCACTAGGTCAAAGAATGAAAGAATTTTCATAATCACTTCATTGTACTTTGAGAAACTAAGAATATTAAATATGTACATCTAAAGTTGTCTTGTCTATTTTTTCTCATAGAACTTAGTAGGTTTTATTGCCATTTCTTATGCAATCAAAGAATATTTGTACCACATGTTTGGAAATTAAGATTGCAATTTCAATGGCTAACTTGTTGATTATTTTAATGAAAAATAAAGTTACATTAAAATTGTATCTCTACTCCTCTTACTAGAAGATAAAATAACTTAGAAGTGATTAATAAACAAGTTTGGCATTAGGCTAGGTCGGTTCGGGATGCTCAGATCTGAATTCGATCTAAAAATTTATGCTCGGATTTGTCTAGTCTGAACTTGGCTTGAAAATTTAAGTTTAAACCTGAGCTTAATTTGAAGTCCGATTGAGCTCAAGTATACATTAAGTCTAATAATTTTTATTTAAAATTTGAAAATGATATCATTTTATTTAAAATTATATTATTTTTGTATGAAATTTTGGAAGTTTAAGTCGGGATGGGTTGAGTAATCCAAGCTTGATCCTAAGCCAAATCTAAAGCTCAAAATTTATTTATATAAACAAGGTCCAAGCTCGGTTTAAAGTCCAACCAACTTGATTTGAGTTTGTTGATTTCAAGTGGGGTTGGACTCGTGCGAAAATGTCATGCTAAGGACAACAAACAAACAATCTTGGCCCAAAACCAGAAAAGCTACAAAATCTGATCCGACCCGTAGAGAAAACGGTCATGAAACAACCAAATCGAAGATAATTCCAGTAGCAGGCGAGTTTGCAAGTCACTGTTGCTTGCTAGGAGACGCTTGAGCTCGGCGCAGCTCAAATTCAATTACTCACTTCACTACCCTCGGTGTTGTCCAAGTCTCTTTAGCTTATTCTAAAGATAAGGCGCTTAAATAATCAAAGTACCACTTCACAGCACGTAGTCTACCCAACCCCAGAAATGGCACACTCATGCGTTTCCACATCCACCTCCTCTCTCAGATTCACCTCGTCACCCTTTTTCTATTCCACCCAATCCCCTTCCTCCGATGCCCAAAAGCTCGCCCTCCCTTTCGAGCCTCTTCGTTCCAGGTTTGACCTCACACCCACCCAGTAATGCAATTTTATAATGCACTTAATAAACTAGTTTTACACCATATCTATATTTGTTCTTGCCTGTAATTTGTATATCTGATAGAATTATTTGCTTGTAGTGGAGTTTTTCATTTTGTTGGTTTCTTTTTCTGTAGAAAATTGATGAAGTTAATTAGTAACCGGAAGGACCTCCGGCCGTCTCAGGCGAAGGCGGTTTATTCCGGCGAATTTTGGGCTCCGGAAAAAAGTTCTCGACGGGGCATTTGGTCCATAAGGTATTTTATTATTTAGGGTTATCTTCTTATTGCCTGCAAAGTTTTTGATTATTGGCCTCAAGAATAAAACTTGGTGTTGGTGATATGTAGGGATGACTTGCAAATGCCGGCTTCGCCTTACTTCCCTGTGTATGCCGACGGAGCTCAAGGGCAGGGGCCGCCTCCCATGATGCAAGAGCGGTTTCAGAGTGTTATTAGCCAACTTTTTCAATATGTAAGTTGTGAGGTTTGCTCGCTTTGACCAATTATTGGAGGGCTTTTTTAGTTTACAACTTTGTGAATTTGGTTGTTGTTTGCTCAATTAGAGAATCATTCGGTGCGGTGGTCCAGTGGATGATGATATGGCTAACATAATTGTTGCTCAACTTCTTTACCTCGATGCTGTTGATCCTAACAAGGTAAGTTTTGTGCTGTTTTCTTGTTAGTGATTTTTTTTATCGATGCTAGATCCATTTCTATCTATTTTGTTCAAATCCTGGTAATGCTGTTTCAATTGTATGCTTTTATAATAACAGACGAATATACATAACATTTGGGCGTTTGAACATCTCTTTGTAATGATGTGCAATATGCGAAGAGTAAATCTAGGTAGATGTGCAAGTACAGATACACACATGAACAGTCGCTAGCCAGTATCTGTTTCATAACTTGTACCGCTTAAAGCTTTCTACAGGGTGATTTAAACCATATACTCTTCCTAACAGGATATTGTCATGTATGTGAATTCCCCAGGAGGATCAGTTACAGCTGGTAATTTCTTGTCATTTTATCTTCTATTTTTTTCAATTTATTTTCTTGGCTATGATTTTTATATCATGGTTTCATTTTGTTTTACTGATCTGTTTTTTTCTTGGTCACTATTTTTGCTTCCTTTCAGGCATGGCCATATTTGATACAATGAGGCATATACGACCTGATGTCTCTACTGTCTGTGTTGGGTTAGCGGCTAGGTATATGATGCAGTGGTTTAACTATTTGCCATGTGACTTGTTTCTCGATGCTCAATCAAACATTAATAAATTCACTCCTTTTTATCCCCTTGAATTAATGTCCATGAACACTTATTTTTGCAATGGAGAAACTTGACAGATATTTAACTAAGTCCGAATTTGTTGTGCTTTAACGTAACATTCTTTCCTCAATCATACAAACATTAATAAATTCACTCTCCTTTTTATCCCCTTGAATTAACGCCTATGAACACTCTTATTTTTGCAATGGTAACACTTGACAGATATTTAACTAAGTCTGAATTTGTTGTGCTTTAACTTAACATTCTTTCCTCAATCATACAACAATTAGTGCAGGCTTGACTAAAAGGATTGAGAAGTGTATGATGGGAGGCATAACCATTAGATGATGATTTAGGACTTGGATTTCAATAAAACGTGATAGTTTTTTGGAGTGCATAGTCATTAGCTTTTATTAGTGTCTTCGAATTAGATTCTCTTTCTTTTCCTCATCTACTCTATTCCTAAGGGCATGATTGGCTTGTTAAAACTAACCTATGTCCAGCTCCCTGAACACTTGCATTGATTAAAGTAGATTTTGCTATTCCATTTGGTTTACTTCTCGCATAAGTTGGACAAAAAATTAAATGGTTCCCAACCATGTAGGTATAGACTATTGTTTATGTCTCCTGAATTACTTGAGAAAATTGATCAGAATGTAGTTTTCTGTGTATAGAATGTACATACTTTTCAGTATGTGGAATATGTATCTGAAACAAAATTGTTGTCTGAACTTTGTTGGTGTGCTTAATTCAGTGTTTGCTGTCATTGGTCTATTTTTTCTTTTTTTTTCTCGCTTCTCTTTTACAGTATGGGTGCATTCCTACTTAGTGCTGGGACCAAAGGTAAGAAAGCTCCTTCTAGATTCCAATCAGTTTTTCTTGTTCTTGTGTTTACTAAATATGTCTTTCACTCTTTCTTGATTCCAATCTTTTTTTTTCCCTGTTCATATGTTTGCTAAATATGTCTCTCTCTTCTCTCGTATGTGGGTAAAGGAAAAAGGTACAGCTTGCCAAATTCAAGGATAATGATCCACCAACCTCTCGGTGGAGCTCAGGGTGGGCAATCTGACATTGATATTCAGGTATACCACTTCACATTTTCGTTAGTTTTGAAACATGGAAGAAAGAGTTTTTCTGGTTTTCAAGGGAGAGTAAGGTTTAGTTGTTTAGATGTTAATACATCCAGAAAGTTCAATCCCAATGACAGTGACCACTTTTGTTCTCTACTTTTTCCTCCTCTTCTTTGAGGACTTTGATCTTCACTGAGTCTTTTTCTTTAATGGTCTCAGGGCTCATTAAAGCCAATGAATTTCTGTTCTTAATGGATTCGACTACTTTATTTATGATCATCCTAACTATTCATAAAATTGTCAGGCAAATGAGATGCTGCATCACAAGGCAAATTTAAATGGATATCTTGCCTACCACACTGGTCAAAGTCTCGAGAAAATCAATCAAGATACGGACCGTGACTACTTCATGAGTGCAAAAGAGTCCAAGGATTATGGTCTTATTGATGGTGTTATCATGAACCCTCTCAAAGCTCTCCAGCCATTGGCAGCTGCAGCAGATCAACAATAAGTGACATGTACTAAATTTTCGAGAGCTATTACTAATCTTAAACAATCTTGTTTCTATAAATCGAATAGGAATGATCAGTATAGTCCACCTAGTTTGTTTGGATGAACTATAATTTTGACATTCATTATCTGGATACTTAAGTGTGTAATTGTTTGTCAGTTCTCTTATGGCCTATCTACCTCATTGGGACAAGACCATGGAGTTCCAGTGGAGTAAAAATGTATCTTGCTCCATTATCAGCATTCACTTCTTGATTCCAATGGCAGTTGCAGCCTTATTACGATTCCACATCATTCAGAGGACCCACCGAAGTTGAGCTGAATTGGATAACGTTTGCTTTAAATACTCCACAGCTGAATAATTGAGGATTCAGTCCGTGATCAAGTTCGAGCCATGTCCAATAAAGATCTTCAGAAAGGGTCAAAATGACTTTTGCAGAAATTTCTCGATAGACTTAATTACTTGAAGACCTGAAAACTAGTCAAAAGATGAGATGAACTGAAATTTGGGAGGACTATATCAAAATTTTGATAACCTTTTAGGGTCACAAACATGGAAATCCCTTAGGTTCCTAGACTTGGACCAAAAGGTTGAATCCTCAACTTTAAGGGCCTCCAGTCGCAGACTCGACCACTGCTGGGGGATTGAACCACGGTTTAATCCTGAGCAGTCCCCACACAGAGCGGTCCTTTCTCCCATTACTTAGGTTCCTAGACTTGTTTTGATGGTTGATGAGCAACTTGCACGCACGAGGCGAGTACTCGGTACTAATTCACAGTATCGAAGAAATGCTGGGTACTTTTGGCTTCTTTCCGAAGAACGAGAGGGGAACTTGTTGGATTTGGCGTTTTATTCAGAGAATCTTAACACCCCCGAAAAACTTTTTTGAGGGATTCCAGTACCTGACCCTCTATTCCTCAATCAGAGCTTAATAATAAACATACAAAAAGCAGCTCCAATCCAACCTCTCTGTTCCACCAAATCAACCACTCAACTAAAGGGAGAAAAACCAATAATAATAATAATAATAACCAGAGCCTTATCTTCTTGTAAGGATCTTTGAGCATTACCTCGTGAACCTCGTGCCAACTTTATTTAATGCTTCCAATAATGAAAACAACTACCAAATGAAGCCGGCCTCTCTCTCCTTCCACCATTCCCTTGTATCTCGTATGTCTAAGACCATTTCTAGTCTCAATCTCGAGAAACCCATTAAAAAGATGGTATCTTTCCCATTAGTTCCTCCTGCTTCCGTCAAATTGGTGCGAAACTTTACTGGTTTGGTGAGGATAAAGAGAACTACAAGTTGCCATCTAATTATTACTAGTGGTAGTGACCATAGTATGTCATATATGGACAATCTAAATACAGATTTTAAGGTTACAAGAACCAAAAACACTATACTTAAGAAGGGACAACAGGAATCCTTTCCTCCAAAAAATGTGCCCGCATGAAGCTCGTGAGAGCTGACGATGTGGGTAGCTCCTCTAGCTCATCAAAGAAGTCGTTTTCTTCAGATTTAGGCGTGGACAATGTCATTAGTTGAGGACAAGAGATGGGCACTTCATCCAACAGAATTCCCAATGTACCTTGAGTTTTCTCTGAGGTCTCTGTGAAAGGGTCTTCTTGGCTAATCATAACGCATTCAGAGCAGTCGTTCATTGGGGATTGCAAGTAGTGAAAACTGTGTTCTTCGCTACCATTTTCATCGATGATGTTCGTAGTGGGTTGGTCTTGCTTTTCTTCATCTTTTGGAGATGCTGTGTTTTCTTCTTCAGTGGAATGGTTTTGGAGTTCATTCTGAAGCTGGTTTAGGTTGGCCTCTTGAAGGTTAGGAGGACCTGGATGGTTATGGCTTGAGGTGTAGGTTATAATGAGCATTGAAGCATCTGTTCTGCATCTCTCTACTTGTTTTTTGGCTGAACATCCCTTTGATGTACTGCACCTGTAGTAGCCCCTGCAATTGAAAGCATGGTGAAAACAATCAATGTTCCTCATAAGAAAGGTAAAAAGAGAAATTACTTTCGAGACAAGCTTTAAAAAGAAAAATTACTTTCCAGACAAGCTTAATTTCCGTAACTGGGTGCTACTGAATTGAAGAAGACAAAACTAAATGAATCCTGAAATTTCAGAAGTGTCTTCTTTTGCTTGTCAAGACTCAAGATACAACTGTAAAGAGAGAAATGATTGTCCAAAAAAGGAAGAAGAAAATGTTAAAAAGAAAAAAAACCTTGGATAAGGAGATCCTTTAATGGGTTTTTGCCCATATTTCCTCCAAGACCAAAAATCAGAAGGTGGACCTTCGTTCTTCACTTTCCCGGCATTTTCTCCAATCTTTACTCTAACAACAGTCTTCTCAACTACCTTCCTGCAAGACCACATCAGAAAAACTAATTCTAGTAAAAAAAAAAAACTCAAGGCAAGAAAATGACTATATGAGCCTGATCAGGAACTTAAGGCCTAGTGAACTATATACTTCTAACCATTATGTCCTTAGAGAGCGAAACTGTGAGAGGAAAGAAAGATAAGAAACAAGTCCAATAAGAAAAGGATCATCAGTATCGACCTTCTTTTTGATGCTGGCACTTCTTGTTTGAGTTCTGCTGAATTTGAGTCCAATTTTCCAGAGGAAGTATCATCCATGACTTCACTCTTGCTTCTCTTCCTGCTTTTTGCTACGCGTCTTAATTCACAGAGAAATACCTTGGAGGCGATAAATGAGTATATTATCTACTGAAATCGAACAAGGAGAAGCTTGTCAAGAATAGGAAGGAAGAAGATCTTGAGAAGCAAAATAGGAGTGATTCAAGGCTTAGAAAGAGAGAGGAAAGGAAAGGAAGGGTGTGAAGCAATAGATGATGACAAGACTCAAGTTGCTTTCTCCCTTTTCTTTTCACCATTTAATATGAAGCAATGAGCAGCCATGCAATGTATAAGCACTACCCGCACCTTGCAATAAAATAAAACCCCATCACGCTCACATTCACATACACAGTTGAACATTAATGTGAGAGATATTTTCATATGCGAAAAACATGATGGACACATCACCAAGTTGATTGGTTGGATCAAGCTGTGGGCCCCCCTCTCCTTGCTCATACACATTCTGGCGTCGCCATCTGGATATTGCTCTTGTAAACATTGTCTTCTTTATTAATCTTCCGAGTGCTGGTCTGCAGATTGCATTGGTTTTACTGGATTTGATCATGTCATTTTGGGTTAGCGACAGACATGCAACCTCTGTGGTGGATAACCCATTTAACAAAAAACAACCCTATACGACAGGGTGAGACGATTTCTTTATCTAATTTTCATATACAAATGTTAAATGTTAACATCTAATCTCATGGTTGTTCAACGGTAAGGCACTAATTTACTAATCTTAGACCCCACCTCCAAAACGTTGCAATAGTGTTCCTCAATCACAGCCTCAAGTAGGTGATCGCGTCCGAGGTCTAGTTTGTGACCACCTGGGAGCTAATGTACAAAATGATATCTGTCAGTTAGTGGACTAAGCAATAGAGATTGTCAATATCTCAAACAAAATTGTAGAAGGAGACATGACCGGCCAATCGACATTATTATCAGTCGACGAAATTTAAAGGTGGATATCTTTGTATGTTATGTCGCTTAACATGTAAAGTATTTGGAAGCTGCAGGCACATGTTTGGGAAATAAATCGGAACTAAATCATTGCCGCAGCCGAATACTTTTTCACTACTTTCCATTAAATATCTTTAACAAACTTGATTTAATATTTTATAAAAACTTTTTCCTCTTTTTATAGAGAAAAACTAGGTTCCCTTTAAAATTTAATTAAAATAAAATTAAACTATTTTCATAGAGGTCATACGTTATCTATGTACTAATGATGAAGCTACCTCTTTATAAGTTATATGTAACATCAAAATATAATATGAGATAGTTCAATACTTTCAAATCTATCAATCAATTATATAACCTTCATATTTAGTACATTCACAAACATATAAATTATATTTTATTCAAGATCCTTATAATCATATCAATTCAGTATACATATTCTCTAATAAGCTCCACGTTTTTGTTTAAGTATCTTTATATTTTAATTTATAAGATTAATTACTTTCTGCATAAGAAAGAAATCTAATGTATGTTAGTTTTACTATTCCATCAATATCTCCTTATGATGAAACTATAACTATGAACACTTTATGAGTTATAACTAAATGCAATTTAAATATCATAATTATGATCTCATTATAATTTTAATTGTATAGTATTTCTTCCAAAAATTTTATCTTTAGTATTAAGTATTAAATATAACTAATAACATATATGAAGATAAAGAATGTCTTTATTGAATAAGTTAATCATGTCATATATTAATTACAACAAATCGATTAACTGCAAGGTATGAATTAATAATAATCTTATATTTGCCCTAAAGACAATCACCTATATATCTAATATCATATTCATCTATATATTGATCATGTCTTCTTTGAGATAATAGTTTAGTGAGAAGATCTACAAAATTCTCTTAGTAGACACTCGCTCCAATGTAATATCATTTTGCTCCATTGTCTACTTGATCAAGTAAAACTTTTTAAGCATATGCTTAGACCATTAATGAGATATTGGTTTTTCTACATGTCCAATTATGACATTGTTGTTATATAATAAAACTATTAGCTCAACAACGATAAGAACAACTTCAAGTTCAATGACAAGTTTCTTAATTTATATAGCTTTCTTTATCACCTTAAACATTAAAATATACTTTATATTATCTCAGAATAAATAATAATTAGTTTCTTACATACTAAACCACCATTTAAAGTAAACATGTAGGCTAATTGTGATATGCTATCATCATGTTCAAACTAAACATTTGCATCTGAATATCTTTAAAATTTTAGTTCATCTTCTCCATAAACTATGAAAATGTCTTTAGTTTTTCTTAAGTACTTTAAGATATTTTTCATAACTATTGAGTGACTATAACTAAAATTGGCTTAAAATATGTTTGTTATGCTTAAAATGTAAGAAACATATGATCTCGTGCATATCATTGCCTATATAATTGATCCAATAACCAAAACATATAGATTACAATCCATTTTATATCTCTTCTTGTGTACTTGGACACATAGTTTGAGATAGAAATCTCATGTGGCATGAGTGAGGATCTCCTCTTGGAATTTTTATGTTAAGCCTCTTTTAGTCATTGTCTATATACATAGATTGGGATAAACTAAGCAACCTTTTTGATATATCTATATCGATCTTTATTCACAAAATGTAGACTGCCTCTCTTATATCATTTACGCATAAATTTTTAGATAACCAAATTTTTACATATTGAAGCATCGAAATGTTATTTCCAATTAATAATATGTATATATATATATATATATGACTATACTCCTACTAACCTTGTTACAAGTTTCATCCACATTTTTTAATAAAATCAAACTCTTTAATTGTTCCAAATTCGTAACACTTATTTAAATCTATAAATATATATTTGCAACTTACATACTTTGATTATATTAAAAACTTTAGGTTGTGTCATATACATATCCTCAAAAAAATTTCTATCTAGGAATGTTGTCTTGTCATTCATTTCCTATATTTTATAATCATAGTACACGACAATAGCCAATAAGATCCTTATGGACTTATGCATTGCTACTAGTAAAAGGTTCATCAAATTTAACTTATTATTTATGTTTGTAACCTTTAGCCACTATGTTTGTAACTTGTAGCCACTAGTTTTGTTTTGTACATGTGTACATTGTATGCATTGATATTAGTTTTCTCTTAAAAACTTATTTGCGTCCTATAAGTAAAATCCCATTAGGAGCAATTAATAAAGTCTATACTTGGTTAGTAATGGGTTTTATTTTAGATCATATATATATATATATATATATATATATATATATTCGTTTTAAAGAAGCAATGTATCATCTTTCCCCTTTTAATATATAGATCAAATTCAGATGAGAAACAACAGATCCTACTAGTGTGTCATAAATTATGTGTCTATATATATATATATATATATATATAAGGTTCTTGTTTTATCTAGATATGCATTTCTGGTTCTTAAACTTCTCTAAGTTCTACCTCCCACTACTTTCCTTAATTAAATTCTCTTTCTAAAATGTAACATATCTTAAGAAAATATCTTTTGTTCAAGAGAATGGTAAAAATTAATATATGTTTTGCTCAAGAGAATGGTAAAATTGATATATGATACTTACTTTTTAATACCCTAAAATTTGCAATTATCTAATTTAATTTGAAGATTATAATATTTTATACCCTTCATATAAACATTACACCCCTAAATCTTTAGGTCTAAAAACTTTAGTCTACTACCAGTCCATGTCTCCATGTCTCATATAGTCTCTTGTCCATTAATTTAGATGGAACGCTATTTAAAATGTAAGCAACAGTTTCAAAGGCATATCCCCAAAAGAAAATAAAAAGGTCATTAAGATTCATTATGAAACATACCATATCTAATAGAATACGATTTATTCTCTCAGATACTCTATTATATTGTAGAGTCCATTATGAAATATATATATATATATATTTCTTAAACTTCTTTAAGTTCTACGTCCCACTACGTTCCTTGATTAAATTCTCTCTCTAAAAACTTTAAGTCTAAAAACTTTAGTCTACTACCAATCTATATCTCATATAGTCTCTTGTCCATTGATTTAGATGGAACTCTATTTAAAATGTAAGCAACAGTTTCAAAACCATATCCCCAAAAGAAAATAAAAAGGTAATTATGATTAATTATGAAACATACCATATCTAATAGAGTACGATTTATTCTCTTAGATACTCTATTATGTTGTAGAGTCCATTATGAAAGAATCTCATTCTCTTTTAAGCAATAAACCTCATAGATTAAGTATTCACCACCATAATTAGATCTAAGTATCTTAATATTTTTACCATTTTATTTCTTAACCCTAAGTCTAAATTCTTTGAATGCAAACTTTGTTTTATTTAATATACATAATCATGTATAAAATGGTCATTTATAAATATAATGAAATATAAGGATACTCCTCTACTATAAGTAGATATAGGATCATATGCATCTAAATGTGCCAGCTTTCTTAATACATAGGCACATTCTCCCTTTCTACTAAAGGATAATTTGGTCATTTTATCTAACAAACGAGGTTCACAAGCTTCATATAATTCATAATGATAGTGATCTAAATATACTTCTTTTTGTAACATTATAAATTTAGTTTCATTGATATGACCTAACCTATAATTCCATAACTAAGATGGATTTTGGTCACTTAATTTTCTTTTCTTACTATTTATATTAAGGATTAACCTTTTTAGATCTAATTTATACAATGTAATACATATCCATAATAAGCATCATTTTTATCATGAATAACTTTTATTTTCAATAGTAAAGATAATTCCATTCACATTTAAATAAGAAATAAAAAAATGTTTCTTGGAATATGCAAAACATGACAACAATTATTTAGTTTTAGTACAATGTTAGAAGGCAGAGCTAAACTATAAGTTTCTATAGTTAATGCCATAACTCATACTCTATTGATAACTGGTTGGTCTACTTTACCTTTCCTTAATGATGTACTCATTGGTAATAACTACACATTACTATAAATGTGAGAATCATAACCATTATCTATATTCAAGATCATAAAACAAAATTAGAAAGATTAATCTCAATCATAAACATATCTAAGGATGAAGCAGCATTAAGTTTTTTGTCTATTAGGCTAGTAAGATAAATTTTGCAGTTTCTCTTCCAATATCTATTGAATTCACAATTTAAATATATGCCCTTGTTATTCTATCTTGCCACCATCAATTGACTTTACTACTTTAGTATAAGCCTTTTATTTCCTGTTTATATTCTTCTTATAACCTTTTTTTCATACTCTTGGAAGACTACATAATAAGAATAGAACTAGATTCCTTCCTATAGCACCCTTTTATAGTCTTGTAATGATATAATACTTTGAAAGTCTTAAAATGTCTATCCTACTTTATATACCAAACTATTCCTTAAGATGTAATATCATAATGTGAGCATCCATGTTCCTAAGTTGCCTCTAAAGCTTAGGTGCTAGTCAACATCACACATATAGATTGTTCAACATCATATTGATATCTCTATTAGACTTCATTAGTTGCATTCACATTAAGAATTAATGGAATTATAGTGTCAAGAATGTGTAATTCTTTTTCTTGCTTGAGAATAATTCTCAAGTTGTAAAATTAGTCTAAGAAATTAAGTTCAATAAGCTTGTTATCATTTACGATGCTCTATATAGACAAATTGCTACTCATTTTATCTTACAACCCAAACTACATAAATTAACAAATATTAGTTTATATCATAAGCAAAACAGAATGAGGACCTTAATAAAATATTTAGTTACCCTTACTATTTTATTCAAAATAGTAGCCTTATTACTATTCTAAAAATTAATTTAATCTATCTAGTGGTCTAATACTTCATTAAAACTTTATTGATCTTGAAAACTTTATTGATCTTGAGATCGTGAAAAAGCAAACTAAACTTAAATTAGATAAATAATATCTTTATCAATCATACCTCGTGTGATTCCTAAATTTGTTAGACAACAACTTTTTGTCAAAACATATCCTATATATTATTCCTAGCCTTTTCTTAAAATCTAATCTCATTATATTGATTATATCTAGTATAATCTAATTTTGAAATATATTTCTTTAAAACTTTGCTTAGTTTTATTTATTAATTTGATAAATAATTTAATTTAATAAATCAACTTTTGAAAAACTAAATTAAATTTCACAAATATTTTTAATAAAACTTAACACTTTAAAAGTATTTTGGATTAAGACTATGCCTAGCTTGAGCAAAATGAAGTTATTTTCTATTTTTAATTTTAAAAAGAAAAAAATCAGACACTGCTAGACTTTGACCACTTAGGCCCGATGGGGCTCGAACTTGGATCGTATGCTCCCAACCTGATTGAGCTTCAGACTGGGCCCAAACTTGAGCATAAATTTTCAACTAGGCCTAAGCCTGACCCGTTGCCAAGCCTGCCTACTGTGCGCATATCATAAACGTTCCTAATCCTTTTTAGATCTAGGATCTTTGGATTTGCCACCATCTCCACCTCTTTTCCTCATTTTTTTCTTCTTCGTAAATGTCTACTGATGTGGAGCTAACTGAGAGCTTTCATGTTGCATCTTATGCCACCAATAAATTCATCTTATTTTCCTCCTGTTGGTGACTACTATGTGTAACCATCGTTGCTTTATTGATACTAGTGGATGGACCATCGCTTTTGGTGATGGTATCAAGATAAGGCTACTCCACTTCTCCGAACAATGTTTTCCAAAAATAATTAATTAATTTGATCCTATTCATTAGGAAAATTCTTGAAATTAGTTATGAGACATGTGATTTTCACTACAAGAAATTTGCAGTTTAGTATTCCGTCAGTAATGCTGGTATTCCGTCAGTAATATAAATTACTGACGGAATAAAACGACAAACAACGGCGTCGTTAATATGATCTTAGGTAAATTTAACGATAGACTTTTTGTGTCCGTTCGTCGGTAAAATATACCGACGGACAGATATAACCATCGGTAAAATTTAAGGACGGAACATTTTTTTTCATTGGTACATTTGGCGATGGAAAAAGAAGAATGGTCAGTAAACCGTAGTTCGGTTAATCGCAAAGGTTTCAATATTACTGATGGAAGAAGAAGAATGGTTGGTAAATATCATACAATATCTTAATTGATAATAAAAACATTACAGTGTACATATTAAGTCTTTGTAACTCAAAGCAAATAACTACAACAATCCTAATATCTTGGTGAATGTCGGTGCTCTAAGGTGCTACCCTTCGCCTTCAACTCATCCACCTCATGTCTGAGCTGAGCTATGATGTCCATCAATGTGTCCACTGTGGTCTGAAGCCGATTGACTTGATTGGTTTGCGATTGTCTACTAGTTGCTAGTATACTGGACGTGGAGGATTGGGAATAACATATGTTCGCAAAGAAAACTAGCCTAAAGATCCTTCCACAACAATTCCTACCACCCATAGCATTAAGATACATCTGACTCTCATCAACAGGTTGTTCCTGCTAAGACTGTCACTGAATGGTTTCTTATATTTGGTCATATTAGGAGGCAATGTTTAATATTAGTAAGTGATAATTATTAAGAAATAATAATAAAGCATTAATTTCACATACATTCAGTTCTCTACATCGGTTGTTAACGAATGTCACACCGTCATGCTTCTTCGTGTGAGTATGAAAAAACACCTATGTAGGTGGAGGCCTTATACCCATAGACTTTTCCTACATATTTAACCTAAAATGTTAGATGTGAACTAGATTTTATAAAAATTTCGTCAGAGTTTCCTGTACTTTTATGATATTTCCCTGTTGAACAAATAAAATAACTCAATACAACCATATATGACACCATACATTTATACCATTATCATTATCCATAATACACATATTTTCATTTCAACATTCGCTTATCAATTTAAATTGAAATACAGCTAAGTAAAACATTTACAATATAAGTATCTAATGTTTATTAGAGAAAACACATGGATTTGGAATAGGAGACTTAGGAATGCAAGTATAGGCCTCATTTCTAATCTCATCTCTAGACAACATGTAAATAGGCTTTTAGAGGCCAAATTTCAGAAATACTTGTAGAGTTTGTTGTGAAATGAGAAAACAAACCAAAATCTCATTTAAAAGTAGAAAGTCGGTAACTCCCACTATCCTTTTACAATTACTTCATATGGATTTATTTAGAAGGTTGCTAGTTTAGGTGGTAAATTTTTTTCTTTCATCATAATTGATAATTTTAGTAGATTTACTTTGGTCTTATGCTTAGCAAACAAAGATGAAGGCTATAGGGCGTTTGTCAAATTTATCAAAAGGGTACAAAATGAAAATGAACATTTTGTTGCCTTTATTAGGAGTGACTATAGTAGGGAATTTAAAAATTAAAGGTTTGAAAACTTTGTGAAGATTTAATAGGGCATTTAATAGGAAGAAATTAAAATTGAAGAATCTATGCGTGTCTTTTCTATGAATATAACCCTCTTATTTCCAAGAAAGATTTTGAAGAGATGAGATAGGTATATATAAAGATCTAAAGTCATTAGCCTTTCTTGGAATTAAAAGTGATCACCAACAAATCAATCATGAATATATTGTTGAACTAAGTGAGGGAAACAAGAAGGATGAGGAACTCCCACGAGATTGGAAATTCAAAGAAAAGTCATCCTCCAAATCAAAATTTAGATGATGTTTAATAAGGGGTAATCACTAGACCTCAATTTAAAGATTTTTTTCATATTACTTTAATTTATTAAATTGAATCTAAGACAATAAAAGAGGCCCTTAATGATGAAAGTAATTAGGTTCTTGCTATGAATGAGGAGTTTAATCAATTTGAGAGGAATAAAGTGTAGACTTTAGTACCTACACCTATTAATCACCAAACTATAGATACCAAGTGGATCTTTAAAAATAAATTAGATGATTCAGGTACTATTTTGAGAAATAAAGCTAAATTGGTAGCAGAAGGGTACCATTAAAAGGAGGACATAGACTTCAAAGAAACTTTTGCTCTAATGGATAAGTTATAAACAATTATGCCCTTGCATGCATTTGCATCATATATGAATTTTAAATTGTTTCAAATGGTTGTTAAAAGTTCTTTTTTAAATGGTTTCATTTAAGAACAAGTTTATGTCGACTAGCTTCCTACTTTTGAAAAACATGATGCACCAACCATATCTACAAACTTTATAAACCTTTATTTGGCTTAAAACAAGAATTTAGAGCTTGGTATGATAGGCTAAGTGTATTTCCTTTATAAAATGGATTCTCTAAAGACAAGGTTGACACTACACTCTTTATTAAAATGTACAAGCATGATATTGTAATTGTTCAAATTTAAGTTGATGATGTTATTATTTATGATATTCATGAGAATATATGTAATAATTTCCTAACTTTATCATTAGGAAGTTCAAGATGAGCATGATAGGAGAACTTAACTTCTTTCTTGGACTCCAAATCAAGAAAATGAAGGAAGGTATCCTTATAAATGAAGAAAATTACACTAAAGAACTATTCAAGTACTTCAAAATGGACCAAACCAAACCAAACTATTAAGGACACCTATTAGGAAGAATTAACCAACTTTATCTTCTTTCTAGTACAATTTTTCAAACAAGAGGTATTTCAACAAACACCTAATATACATTAAACAATCATCCCAACATCACAACCAAATTTTAAAACTGAACCTTCTAACACTAACATTTCAACCTTAATTATTCTTATCCATTCATAAATTACTCAAACATACGAAACAAATCAAATAAACAAACAAATTTAATTAACACAAAACTCAAACGATTTGCAATATACTTCATGAAAATGCAATAATGGTGGAAGAAGAGGACGAGCTTCCCACGCCGACGATAGACCACGGACGGGAGAGGAGAACTTGCTAGAGGAGATGACACGAGAGGGAGGACAAGAAAAACTAAAGAGAGCCGAAGGTGGAGTTAAACCAAACGACGTCATTTTGTTTAAGTTAACAACGTTCAACCGCAAGGAGACGACGACGTATTGGTTTAAAATTTACCGACAAAATTTTTCGTCAGAAAAGTGAATACTTCATTTTTCTGCTACCTATTCCCACCTTAGTTGCTGACGATATTGTTTCGTCGCTAAATTAAATTTTCTCGACACATTTTTCGACTGACAAATAAATATTGTCGGTAATTTGAACCCTTTGTTTTTCGTCGTTATTTTTTCTTCGCCAATTCCTTATTTTCTTGTAGTGTTTTCAACAAATAATCAATTTCAAGAATCATCTCCATTTGTTTTTTCAAAAACTTCAAAGCTAGGGGATCAAGCATCAATGTTTTTCACAAAACACAAATATGACAAAAACATTAATATATTTTGGAAACAAAAATAGGTACATAAATTAACGAAAATTTGCAACAATTGTAGATTTAATTTTTTCCTTAACAATTTATTAAATCAATAATAATCAAGTATTTAAATAAAGTCAAGCAATTAAAGGAAGTTTTGATACCATTATTGGAAAATAAATTAAGATATGATCGTGAGTGTAACGGAATATGTTTATAATTTCCCATTGGATCTCTTCAAAAGAATAACTTAAAACATGAATCAAGAAATAAAAGGGTTAAAGATTAACCTCATTTGATATGTTGCAAAAGCTTTTGCTCGTAGGTGAAGTTGTTAACTATGAATTATTCAAATGTTCAACCTCTAATAGAATATGCATAGTAAAGAAAAGAAAACTCAACTTTGAGAGGATTAATAAGAGCTATATCTCCTTTATGTCTTTCTCTTTTATAAAGAAAGACTAGAGTTTCTTTCAAATTTAATTAAAATAAAATACTTAATTATAATTAAAATCTAGCTCTAATCATAAATAAATTTTAATTTTAATAAATTTAAATATCTCATATTTCATCTATAAAGTTTTTTAATTTTATAATTAAGTCCAATTTAATCTAAATTTTTTCTCTTTAATTACTCTTTATGTGTGATCCATTAGGTTCCTAATTTTTTAGAAATGAATATAAATTATAATTCATAACTATAATTAGATAAACTAAAATTTCTTTTAATTTATCTTTAATTCTTTAATTATATAATTTATAATTATAGATTAAGATTAACGTCTAATAATATGTCATAACTATCCAAATATTGTGAATATTAAAGTAGTTTGACTTAACATATTTATGCATAATTATAATAAATAATTTTATCATTTTATTATCAAATATTCTAGTTGAACATAGATTGTGAAATTAGTATATACTCTATCTAAATTCATTTATGTTAATTCTTGCTAATTAAAAATTGATAATTGAAAATAACCTTTTTAAATCTCAATTCATTGTAACTAAACAATTTTTTAAATCATTATTGATCAAAAGCATTAAAATGTTCTCCCTAGTTACTTTAAAGTAAAGAATCTTTTATTAACTTATTTAACTATCTCTGTATAGTTTATATTACATCTAAGTATTATTGATTGAACTTTCATAAGTAAAATAGGTCATTAGTATCATTAAAACATAATAATTCTTGTGAAAGATACTTTGATAAATTTAAATCTAAAGACCAATTGTACAATCACTATAATGAGGAGATTCACAGACATATAAGTAATATTTTATTCAAGATCCTCATAATTGGGTTTATTTATTAAACTTATTTTCTAATAAGAACCTATACATTTGTTTAACTATTTCGATCCTTTAATTTATGAGACTAATTACTTTCTTCATAAGAAAAATATAATGTCTGCTAATTTTACTATTATATCAATATCTCGACTTGATGAAACTATAACTAAGAACAATCTAGGAATAAAGATAAGTACAAATTGAATGTCGTAATCATCATCGCACCATAATTTCAATTTTACATTATTTATTCTAAGAATTTTGTTTTTAGTATTAAGCATTATATATAACTAATAAAAATACAAAAAATAGAGAATTTATTGAATAAATTAATAATAATATGCAGTGATTACAACTAATCGATTGATTGCAAAGACATGAACTAATAGTATCAACATTTTTATAAATGAAGCTATTTATATTGAAAATTTTAAATATATTATCTTTCAGAGCACGTTAATAAAAGTAATAATTTATAAATTATTTGATCTCAATATATTATTTAGAGAATAATAATTCATAAATTATGTTATCTAAATAAATTATTTGTTTACTATTAAAAATCAGGTTAATAATTCAATTTCATATCTTTGTATCTTTTTTTTTATAATGTAATAAGAGTTACATCTTCTAATATTTAGAAGTCTTACAAGACTTCCAATGTTAAGACATATTAAGTGCTTGTTTGGATGAACTTTTGAGAGGCTAATAAGCGCGTTTCTCTACCATAAAAGCTTTTTTTTTAAAAAAATAGGTATTTGACTGTAAAATAAAAAATAATTCTTTAATAGATATAACTTTTTAGCAGCCAAAATACAACTTTTTAAGAAGCTCAAATTTGGAGCTTTTAAAAAAAGTGCTTTTTTAGTAAAATTTTCATATCAATTAATGAACCTATTTTTAGTCTCTTAAGTCCTTATGTTTTACACATAATTCTCATAATACTTACAAACTCATCTTCGTTTATTATATATTTAACTATTTACTCAACTTGAATATTTATTTTGAGATTTACATAATATTATTTGACTTTTTTATATGTTTTAATATTTATTTTTTATATTAGTTTACTTATGTTATAATCTATATAAAAGATTTGGTTAGATAT
>JANZLC010000004.1:6278281-6299862 GCA_026413385.1 Erythroxylum gracilipes
ACCCCCCCCCCCCCCCCAAAAAAAAAAAACTATTCCAAGTTTCCTGATAGAAAAAACCATTCAATCCATTCGAACCTGGAGCTTTAAAGTCATTCATGCTGAAGACTACCTTATTGATTTCCTGATCTGTAACAAGTCTTAATAAATAAGAAACTTCATGATCAGGAATTTTAGTGGTTACAAACTATCTAAGATCATAATCTAACTCAGATGGGAGAGCTTCTCATCCAAATAGATTGCTGTAGAAATTCATAACTTCCTTAGCTAAGTCATCTTGTCCAATAACATCTACTCCAGCTTCTATTTTAATGGAGGTAATTATGTTAGTGTTCTTTCAAGCTAACATAGAAATGAAGAAGAACTTTGTACATCTATCTCCCTCTTTTAACCAATTTATTCTGGCTCTCTGCTTCAGTAAAGAACATTGGTTATCCACTACTTCCAAGTAATTTTTAGGCGCTTCCTTCTCTGCTATGGCTAGAGCTCCATCCAAAGGATTCTCTACCAATGCTTTTTGAATAGAAGAGAGTTTATCCCTAGATATATCAATCTCCTTAGTAAGATTATAACCTCTCTTACAATTAAGAAATTTCATCTCCTGATTAATAGCCTTTAGCTTTTGGATACAAATGTACTGCTTAGTCCCATAACATCTGTGCTCCAATCCCCTGTCTATTGCTTCTTGAAAACCTCCATATTAACCAGAAAATTGTTAAATCTAAAAGGATGATGGACTCTAGAGGTGGTGAACAAATTATCAATCTTTATAAGAGTATAATCTGAGATACTAGGGTCAAGGAATTTCGCAGAACTTCTTGAGAAAGAATGTAGCCATTCCACATTAACCAAAGCTCTATCCAATTTTTTTCCTGATATGCCAAATAGAGCTTTATTTATTTGTCCAAGTAAACTTATGACCTTCAGATTTTAGATCTATAAGTTCAACCTCCTGCGTACATTCAAACATATCAGGGGAGTAGTTAAGAAGGTTACAATTACCTTCGGCCTCTGATCTGAACAAAGTAGTATTAAAATCCCTGCATACAACCCAAGGGGAATTTATTGAAGACTTGATCCTTCTTAGGAAACTCCCGAGTTCAGTTATTTGGAATACAATGTTGAATCCATAGACAAAAGTAGCTAAAACCCAAGAATTTTTCGTTTTGAAGTAAATCTTAGTGTGAATATGCTACTGACTAGATTCTAGAACTTCTAGTTTCAAATAATCACCATCATAAGCTATAATAATCCTTCCATATGCACGACTTTGATGATTTGTAATGAACTGTCAGTTGCTACCTAGACCAACCAATTTATTCAGATTAGCTTCTCTAATGTTAGTCTCCAACATACAAAAAAACCAAGGCTTTTCCTTTAGCACAAAATCCTTTAAAGCATTCAGCTTTGAAGGATTATTTATTCCACGCACATTCCGTAAAATCAAAGTCATAATCAATTTGCTTTCCCTTTGGATCTTTTCCTATTACTCTTACTACTTTTCCTACAGGTGCCTGCTCAAACTGCCCCTCTTGATTATTACCATTATGTAAATCAGCCCTTGATAGACTTTGTTCATTCTGTTGCACATCCGAAGATTCTTCATTTTGATTAGCACCACTAGATTCCTAAACTTTTCCTCCTTTGTAGTAATCTTCTTATTGATTATGAAGAACTTTTGTCATCTGAACAGATTCAGTTTTATTTCCCTTCAGAATGTCCTCCCTTTTTTTAGGGGAGACATTTACTATCTGAACCATTTCTTGGTTTTCTGCTACTTGTTCTGTCTCCTCAGTTTTTTTATTTCTTCTAGCTCATTTATTTCTATACCCATCACTTCCCAATAGTCACCTTTTATAAAGACCCTACCCATCGGTTTCTATTCTTTACCTTGAGCTCTAAGAGACGGTTTCCATTGGTACGTCACCAAGACTTTGTCTTCTCTAAGAGAGTTTACATCCACCAACCTTAGAATAGGGATATTATCCTTCATTTCCTTAGACATATTCATGCTCACACATAATTGAGCAAATCCAACTCTTTTCGTCAATGCAGTATTCTCATCCATGCAGATAGGTTTCCCCAAGTAGTAGTCCAATACTCCAGTGGGATATTGTGAATATTCACCCATAGGGGAATGTTCTTCGTTCTAATTTTTTCGAGCTCCATATTCAGTTGTCAATTTTGGAGAAATAGTGGAAACTGAGAAATATGTCAAGGGTCGTCTTCTATTATCCTTTGAGCTTTCGATTTGGAAGAAAAGGTAAAGATTATATTGTCCTCTTTAGTTAAGCATTACCTCCATAAGGCCTCTTCCTTTCCAATTTCTAAAAGTCCACGCTTATATAATCGAAAATGCAGGCCTTTTTTAATAAAAAATCCCACAAGTGTAGCTTCTCATGTCTTAGCTCCGTGCTGCAAAACATCTAGACTAGGACCCATTATTATTATTAACGTTCCTTTATTTTTTCCATATATATCTCCTCTAAAAGGCAAACGATCTGTTTGCTTTTCATCTCTCACACATTTTGTCTTTCCTCCTTCAAATATCTCCTTCTTCTATTGACAGTTGCCTTACGCCCATATAGTCTTTCATAATTTATCGCACACATATTTGTTGTATTTTACATTTTCTGCTCTTCTTGTTCATTCACAGAGACAGTTCCTAACTCTACCATTTGGAGTGTACCGAAGCTGGTGGAGAAAGCGTTAACTCTGAGATTGGATCCCGTTGTCCTGCTACATCGTAGAAGGAAAATTTCCGACTTAAGGAAGTGATTTGTCATGACGCCTTGATTTCAAATAAGTTGTTCCTATTTAATTTATTTTAATGCTATTTCCCTAACAAGAAAATCTGACGAAGCAAGGAACTTTAAATAATCTCAAACTCATCTTTGAAGACCGTATGCAGCTGCCTAATACATTGTCGATCACGAAAATCAACATATAATTTGGCAGCTTCATCATTAGGCCATGTCGAAGCATAAATAGCTAATTGATCCCACAAAACTTGTAATATAGATGGGCAAACGTAAATAGTCTTTTTATTATTATTGCATACGATAAAATCGATGATGCAATTGAAATTAAAAAATTTATACCTCTTTTGCAGTGTCAAATTGGAGAAAGTCCAATTTAATAATATCAATACAGGTTTTGTAAAATTAAGTCAAGTTAGAATGGTTCTTGCCATCCTATTTCTCTAATCGATTAATGAGGTTTTATTCATTTCTAAGTTTTTTTATAGAATTGGAACCTTACAAATCATAATAGGCTGTAAAATTATATCTTTTATAATTGACCTAGACCTAGAAATATATTCAGTAAAATTTATAACAAAAATAAGATAAAAATTTAAGAAAGCTGAGATGTGAATGAAAAAAAAATACTAGTTAGAGGTGGAATTTGCAAAAAAAACAATTACAAATTTGGATTCAGAACAATAAAAAGCCTTAGGAATCGATTTGATAAATAATAATTGGCTGAAAATGAGCTGAATCGGTGTGATTTGTGTCGTGAACTAATATATCAGGGTTGACCCAGACAAATGAACCAGAGAAACTGACGCGTCGCACCAAGAAGAAGACACTTTGAACTTAACAGATGACGAACATCACGTGTTGGGATGTGATGTCGTCATCGCTTGGATGCGTGGGTTCTGGTGTAGAATCTTACGTCGTGCATGAAGTGAATTCTAACGAGTTGTTTTATGTCATTTTGTTGATCTGTTGACATAGGACACCGTAATACCGTTAGATCAGCCATCGAGGTTACTTTTACACTTTGATAAAGGAAACAGAGGCAGTTGACAGCAAAAAGCGAATGGACAAAACTTCAAAAGTAGTCATGAACACAAAAAAGACTAATACAACGAATCAAGATACATAATCTTCCAGGAACATTTAATGTCCGCCAATCAGATTACAGGGGACCTCATACGTTGTGGAACTTATTTTCCAGCAATTTCCCCGGCAACAGCCAACGGCTACTGTGTTATTTCATTTGAAATCTCCTTCAATCTGGCATCAGCCGTCAGGTAGCATATTGAAACTACGGTTACTCGGAAATCAGATTCGATAAACTAAGTATATGAAAGAGCAGGCTTATGGCTATCATCTAACTTCAGCTCTTGCATTTATGTGGCACTCGTACATTTACATTTCCAAGGCTGCTCGCACAAAGGAAGAAACAATTGAAGAAATGAACAGCATCTGCTCCTATATGGTTCCTACTTTAGATTGTAAATGGAAATACAACAATTCATTCCATGTATCTGGAACACCGGGAAGGCACCAGTGGCTACAATCTTGAATGCTCGACGAATAGCGCGTGCTTGGTTTTTTCCCATATCTAGATGGATGACCATCGACCCTATATCCTGACAGACTAGTTATATCCAAGAAAGTTACAGGAATTTTCATTTGCTTGATGATCTCTTCTGTGATTGTATTCTTCTGAGAGTCAATCCTTGAAGTATAGCTCAAGGGTTTTATGGCTTCTTTACAGTGCCCTCCAGAATTCCATTGCCCGCCGCTGTATAACAATAGCACACACACCATTAAAAGTAAATAAACGTGTAAAGTTGAAGCATGAACAGATTGGTATATCAGCTAAGCAGACCTGAAATGAGACGGAGCTGAGCTTCGAAAGAAAACTCGAGTCTTCCTTGGATTAATATGTCTCTTAACCCACGATGCCCAAGTCAACATTGCTCTTCTGAAGGCCACATGGACATCGAGTTGGGGATGAACTAGATTACCTTCTTGATAGTAGTTGATCCTGAATGAAAATGATGCTAATATATAACTCACTGTTCTACTGAAACTAGAGGGCTTGAAGCATTAAAAACTGCCAAGCATACTCCTCGCATTTAAAATCGCACAACCTCTGTGTAAGGAAACCAAAGTAAACAAAAAAGGATTGTCATTGGCATGGGAAAAGAATTTACCCTGCTTTTGTCTTAAAATGAGACCACCAATGTGCAGTGTTGAAAATGAGGATATCAGCTCCTCTCCATCTCGAAGAACCATGATCGATACTATCTATTCGTAAGGTCTGTACACGCCTCTGCCCTATTCTTGCTTTGCCCTCATGTACCAAAAAATGAGACACGTAGTATTCAACTGTACATTTGTAGTCCTAAGAATGCAAAGGGAAAGTCAGATCGACTTCCAATAGACAAGAGTAGAAACAACTGATTTTTTATGTCCGTGGGATTACCACAAATTTGAAGCTATAATTTCCTTTCTCCTTCGTGATTCTCCTGCCACGAGTCTCATAAACTCTCTTTGGATCTTTTATGGCTCCCATTAACATACACAGCATGGATTCCCATTGGTTCCTGTTTATAGAATCCCCAACAAAAACTAGCCTTTTCCCTCTAATCAATTCCAGCATTTTTGTCACATTGAACCTGTTGAAAACCACCAACCCCAGACAAATCAACAGAAACATAATTGCTTAGCATTCAATACTCATTTCTTACCAATCAAAAATAGTAAAGTACAGTTAAGTGATGAAGAAGTGAATTAATACCTCGGAATGTCGCAATCTTGAGGTTGCCATCTCCACTTCGTGTAATCTCCATCCAATCTACCATTCCCAGCACAGTCAAAGCCTTCATCTATGAAAGGGCATGACCGGTTCGTATACAAAGGATAGCCTTCATCATAGACCCAACTCCCATTCGTTACATCACATTCTTTTCCACTCTTCTGTTTAATCCTTCCATTCTCTAAATTCCCACTATTGTCAACAGAAAAAACTTTATTTTTCCTCTCTGCATTCATCCGATTGCTCAAAGCTTCTACCTTTACTAGTGAATCTATTCTAATCTTCCCAACAACATCTTCCCTACTATGACCTTCATCCTTTACCATGGCAATGGATCTACTCTTCTTGTCTTCGCTAGCTTTACTTTCAATTTTCTCAGATGGAGATTCTACAACAGCTACACTCTCTTGAACTTGAGTTAAGTTATTATCTGCACTCTCTCCATCTTCTTCAGCATTTAGCATCTCAGATTCAATTTCGCTTGTTACTACTGAAATTCCACCAGACCCAGATGTATTTTCAGGGACTACGCCATAGCCATTAGCAATAACTGAAGTGTTTAAGCTGGCTGCTGAGAGATTTCTGCTGAATCCAGTGAAATTCTGTACAGTAAACGGTTGGGGGCCTGTACCAAGGAAGGTGGTTTTATTGTACTCGAAGTTGGTTTCTTGAAGAATATAACTGTAAGGGCTGGATTTGACAAGCCAGAAGGTAAAAAGGGTAAGGAAGATTACAGAAGATGAGATTGTGAACCAAAAGACCAGAAATCTTGTGGGTTTCAAAAAGAAAGTTCTGTGTCTCTCCATTTGACCTATATATGTCTGTCTGTCTGTCTTAGTTTGTGTGTGAATATGGTAAAACCCAAGAAATTAGAGAGGAAAAAAGACGGAGTTTGAGATTATGACAACACATTTGCAGTATGAAGTAGTCAGGCTTGCAAGTTTAAGGAGAAGAAAAATGAAACAGAAAATAAAAAATTTGATGGAGAAGACAAGCGGATATTGTGGGAGTAGGTTCTCCAGGTAGCCGCAGTGTCTCAGGTTCGCGAGCTTTTAGTTACCAAAACACCCACACTTATTAACTGATAGCGTTTTTTCATACATATGAAGACAAATTAAAACTATTCATATGAGAAAATGTATAAATTGAAGATTCACTACATGTTATTTTCCAAATTTTAATTTGATTTGTTATAAGATAATATTCACATTAAAGTAGATAAATAGCATTCCTTCACTTTGGTCGTGTGGGCCATTTGGACTCGACACCTTTAATGCATGTGGCTAAAAAAGTGGACTAATTGGATGTAAATAGTGTAAGTACTCAAATCAATTTGGCAGCTTAAGACCATTAAAAGTGAATTGCAATGAATAATCTTTGCATTTCAGTTGTACGAAAAAGATCAAATCACAAAATCTAAAATTCTCTTCTTGCCCTTTTTAGCTTTAGTTCTTCGCATAAGAGGAAATCATTTATTCAGTACTAACATTAAGCTTTTGATTTAAAAAGGAAAGGTGAGCTTGAGGTTATAAGAGTCATTTAACACGACAAGATTTCTCAATCCTTATCGGGAAAGCTACGGTGCGGAAAAATGAAGCGAACGCTGCGTCTTATGTAGGATTGCGTCTCATTAAATGCAAAATGTTATGTACTGGACTGCGTTCTTCGCAAGATAAAAGCTGTCTGGGGCCTATACTGTTCTTTATCTTTTGTTTGTTTGTTTGTGGTTTTTCCCTCTGCTGTAAAAGATTAGGTTATATTAAGTCCACTCTTGACCTACTAAACCCAATCAAATACAATTTTAAATTCGTATAGTAGTAGATGAGCTTCTTGAAAAGAGTGATACGAACTTCAACTTGAATCTGCGGAACTGGGGCTGGAATATCTTAGATCCTACAGTCTGGCATAAAATCTCTTAGAATACATGACAAAAATAGAAGAAAAAGTGGATAACACACCTAAACAATGATAAGCGGTATATTGCAAATCCAGATCACGCAACGTAGTATGGAAAAAATCTGCTTCGAAGATTGTATACTTTTTCTTGAGAATTACAAATTACCATGCCACTTCCCTAAGGACAATGTCGTTTACTTGGATTGATCCAAGTGTCGATGGTACCTTTGATGTTGTTTGGACTTGAAACCCATATTTAGTACCCCAATTGGGGGTCCATGAAGAGCTTCTGTTTCTCGTTCTGGCGACAGATGAAGATTAGAAGATAAGCAAGCACCTTGTCGCATTCTCTGAATCGCAGTCACTCACCAGGTAAACCCTCACACACACACGCTCTCTCTCTCTGTTTCTGCTGGCTTATAAATCCTTGGATTTGTTACTGTAGTTGTTGATTGTCTCCATTGTTTGGATAATTTGTATGTATTTGGTTTATGATCCTATCAATAAGTTGATCGACACTTTGTGTTTCTGATTAGATGTTACTGGGTAATCATGAGAATGATCAGGGACTCTGTTCATAATTTAAGATGCAAATACATGAACTTTGGAATTCGACGAAGTGTTTAATGTAAAAATGTAATCTTCAGACACCATGTGAATATGTTGCGGAACTTGTGTTTTCATTTAATTAAGTTATTTGTTTCCTGCATATGAATTGTTTGATGCATTTCTACAACATAAAAGCGGCTTATGGCAATCTGCATAAATTATGTTTTCGAGCTTTATATCCAAAATGATGTTAACTCCATGGGACATCTACACAATAACAAACAAAAAGCTGATATGAGGCCAGTAACTTTATTCAAGGCGATGGTTAAACTGTCTACTATTTCCACTTCTATCCTAACTTCCCCAACTGTGTATCCATGAAATTTGACAATGTTGCTATTGTTGGATTAGATTTCCAACATGACATAACGTTTTCAATACAAGATTCAATCAGACCATGTGTAAATTGGTGGAATTTTGAGCAGTTTGAGTTTGGAAAAGTTAGTTGCGTGCTTAAATTGTTTGAATTCATTATTACAGTAAAAGCCAGCTGCTGGTTTTCCTTTGTAAAGTTTTAGTGAATGCATTTCTTCTAATTCAATTGCATGGTTGTCTTTGTTCTTTTGTGAAACATTTTCGTATGTATAAAATATTCGTATGGGAATTGAAACATTTTCTATGTAGAAGCTAAGAACAACTGTTGCTGCTTTCAGATTTAAATAGCCTTAACCAGATAATCGAAATGGCTGGTAGGATCCCTCATCCCACTTTGAAAGGACCAAGTGTCGTCAAGGAAATAATCATAGGAATTACACTAGGCCTAGCTGCCGGTGGTCTTTGGAAGATGCATCACTGGAATGAGCAGAGGAAAGTGAGAGCATTCTATGACTTACTAGATAAAGATGAGATCAGTGTTGTTGCGGAAGAATAAATGTGGTTTAATGTTTCTTCATTGTTGTCTGCAGTATTCTTACTTTGTGTGATGTATCCCCCTTGTTTGGCTCTTAGATTGAGCGTTCTTAGTTTTTATTTCAAAAGAGTAAGTTCTTTTTTTTTTTAACCCTGAGATGTGGAACACATATTTGATTCACTGAATATATGACAATTAGAATTTGTTTCACTTATTGTAGCTTTCTTGGTTGCTCTCCATTTCTGAAGAAAAGTTGATGCACCTAGCATAGCAATAGCATACCCGATATTTGTTTGAACCTTTTTTTTTGTTTGAAGAGAATAAATAAATATATTAATAAAAGGGAAGGTTTAATACAGAAATCAAAGAGGTAAGGGAGACACTCAAAAACTATATACAAAGAAAACAAAGAAGTTACGGGAGGCTCTCAATAACAAGAATTTTTTTTATAAAAAAGAAAAGGCAAACCTAAGAGGGGAGTTTCAGATATGCCACTGAAAATCAAGTATTTGAAAACGAGACAGGCTTAGAAGCCGAGGAAATGTTTTCGATAATATTCTAGGGTGATCGCTGTCGTCTACTGTAGATGCAGTTATTTATTTTGTACCAAAGAAAATAAACAACCGAAAAGATTGCATTTAACTCACTTTTTTATCACTATTATTTATTGACAGTTTTTAACAAATATTAATTTAAGAATGACCTCTTATTTTTATTATGGTGTTTTTTGGCTATTAATTATTACAGTTGACATAAGGTAGCATTTTTTACACTTTTAAAAAATAATAAACAACTTTGAATTAAGAACTTATGATATCAACCTTGCAATTTTCTGTTGAATATAGTTATATAAATGATGTGGCCTATGGGTACTGAATATAAGATGTTAAATCTTGTAATAATTCTAATATAACGTTTGGTTGAAAAATTTAAGTTTATTAATTAATATTTTATTTATATAACAGGTATTAAAATGCACGTATAAATATTTATTCGCAATATTTTATTTAATAAGATAAAATTAATAAGTGATTTATTAATTTACACATAATGTCAATTGTCTTGAAAGAGCACGAGATCAGACTTTTTAGGCTGTACGTTATTTGGAAGTGGAAGCCCAAGAGTAGAGACTGAACCACAAGTTCATCGGTTCGTACATTCAAGTAAAAAGTAACGAGATTCAGGTACGAATAGCTCAACTTTAAAATTAAAAGATAGTACATTGCAATTGGTATTTCCAAATTCACTCATGAGGAAGATCTGTTCCATTGTACCTCCGGAACTAATAAAAGCTATTTCATAACAAGGTGCACTAAAATTTTCAGCTTAGAGGCATTGGATTAGTTAATTCACTTTTATTCTGCTCATGAATGTTTCACCAATGTCGTCGTAACTATAGTTTTGAGGGACCTTGTGCAACAGCTTTTTAAGCAAATATGAAATAGATGTAATAGATCCACCTGTCCCTACACGGGGAAATCATCGTAAACCTGACTGCAATTGCGTGTTTATTTCGCAGCCATGATGTGCAAAACTGCGAGAAAGAGATAATAAACAGTGATCAAAGGCACTGAATCTAATTAAATATTTCATATACCCGATTCCCACTACTTCAGAAGCTTTTATGCTACTCCAGTTTTAGTCCTCCGCTGCCAAACATCCGCAATACAATCTACAAAGTCGAGGAATACGAGAGCAATGTTTATAAACAAAACAAGGAAGCGGGAACAATCGGTGGAATATAGTGTAGAACATTTCATTCAGGTGCCATATACTCACTATGGTATGTTAAAGCCTACCCCTAGCGGGAAATGTGGAGGAAACCACTATACATAAGCAATGTACGTAATATTACCAGATCAACACAAACTATTAGGTCATATCATTCCAATCTTTCAGGTTATTCAACTCATGACCAAACAAGGCAAAAGAAGAAAGATACTGAATTCAGTTTCAGTTGACATAGCAAAGAACGGTGAGACGTGTGATAAGACACCATAGGATACGTTATCCGAAAATTTCTCATGAACTTAAAGTCAGGGGGATCCGAAGAAATAAATCGACCTGATGTTGATTTCGATTTAATTAATTCTTGCTGTAGGCAAATGAGGAAGAGACATTACCATAGCAATGACCTAGGCACAGAGTGGAATCCTTCGTACTCATGGTCTGCCAACTCTGGCCCACCACCTCCACTGGCAGCGGCTACTTTGCTTTCAGAGTTTTGCAAACCTTTGCCAACTTCATCTTTACACTCGTTAAGTTCTGCATTTACTTTAGAAGAGTTGGGCACACAATACTTTTGCAGCCAGCGGTCAGTTTCCCAAAGAACATGCATGATGCTCTCTCGTGCAGCATACCCATGGCTTTCGTAGGGAAGAATGACCAGACGACAAAGAGCACCATGGCCTTTCAATGCATTAAAGAAACGGTCTGACTGCATCATATTGAAATGTGAAATAAGCAACCAGTCAAAAGCTGACAATAAGAAAAATTATATCCTAAAAACCATTATCAAACAGCAAAACCGATAGGATGAAACTTTCATGTTTCTTGATTGGCAATGTAAAATTGAAAGGGTTCGTTCAACAGAGAAGGGAGGAAATACCTGCATGGTTAGTGTTCCTGGGTTGTTGTCTTCTTCTCCATGAATAAGTAATATTGGCTTTTTAATTTTATTTGCAGACATGAACGGGCTCATCTCTATGTAAGTATTAGCTGCCTCCCAAAGAGTCCTGTCCTCATTCTATGCACAAATAATGTTAGACGTTACCATAACATCTAAACTGAAAGTGGAAATTTCTTGTGAAGTACTGCATTTTTAAAGCTAAAACACCCATAATTTGTATTCTACCTGAAAGCCAAAAGGTGTAAGGGTCCGGTTGTAAGCACCAGAGCGTGCAATGCCACAGCAAAAAAGATGAGGAGCATGGGCCAATAGGTTTGCAGTCATGAATGCACCATATGAATGTCCTCCAACAGCAATTTTGCTCGGGTCAGCAACCTTAATGAGTGCAGCATTAAAAGTAATGTTAGGAATTAATATATTTTCATGAAAGGTAGTCATACAAGGATGAATGGAGAAGCTTACTCCTCGTCGGATAACTTCCTCAACAGCTGCCTCTGCACTCGCAACCACTTGCTCTACATATCTGAAAGTCATGTATCAGCTAGAATTCCAATAACATCTTTCAAATACGTCATCATTACACTTCTGACTTGTACAGGAAGAAACTGAATATATGTCTAGAAGAAGAAAAAGGGCTAAAGACAGTACGACCACGGCCAACCTAATCTATTTTCCTATACTTCTAAAAATGTTTTATAGATATAATACAAGTCCATTCTTTCGAGTTATCAAAGTCATTGTTCCTTCACATGAACAAGATATGAATCGATCAAATGGTTTGTGCAAATTTGACTTACCACAGGAAGAACTGTGGCATAAAAAAAGTGTGAACAATTTTACTGAGGATACAAACAAGGAAATTAGTGCATATGAGCTGCACAGTAATCAGCGTTATATAACAGTGCCATGAAGTAACCTGTCATTTGCCTCCTCATCACCCTCACCAATGATAGGTATTGTTGGTCCTGATAAAATGGCAAACCTGGACAAACCAATTCACAACAATTCGGTTTTTCAGAATAATAAAAACTAGAAGCTATCATATTAGTGGGAATCGCTTACACAACAGAGAGTACAAAATTCAAGAAAGAGCAAGCTTCTACCTTCTGGCCAGCCAAAGAAGGGGAGATGTTGCACCTATGCCAGGAAATTCGTTCGGAGAACCACGAACTTGTCCAGCAGCATCCTTGGTTTTGAATTCTCCCGGGTAAGACCAAACTAAACATGGAAGGGAACCATCTCTAGATGGATCGTATCCTGGCGGCAGATATAAAGTTGCAGTAAGCTGGACCCCATCCTTTCTATGGTACCTAATCATCTCTTTTTTCAATGATGCCAACTGAGGGTACGGGTGAGGAAAAGTTGTAATCTGACATGATTTCTTGTCAGGCCAAATCTGGATATAGTATTGGGTATTCTCAGTTTTAGATTCTTTGGAGGTCAGTATTTTCAATTGGTCAAGGCGTAGATCTCCTTCATTTTGATCAGACATCAATGCAACTACAGTCTCATAATACTTATCCTTGTCACTTTCCCAAATTCGTTCTTTGCTGCCTGTATTTCTGAAAGAATATGGTTTAAAACATATAGCACCAATGAGGACTCAAGACTGGCCAAGGAAGATACGACTAAGTTGTTGATCATACTCACATATCAAATAGATCAAGGAAAGGGATGTTCCCTTCTGGTGTAGCCCCAGTACCATTCAGTAAGATGTAAGTGTTGTCATCATTTTGCTTCTTTATCTTTGCAATCACATAAGTACCAGTGGAAGTCCTCCTCAACATGGGGGAGCCAGGATCGGAGTATACATCTTCCCATGATCTATCAAATAGAATGCGAGGACTCACATCTTTAGATCCAGGAGATATCACCCAGGTCCTTGTTCGTCTTGTCTTGTACCAGGATTCATAGACTAGAGCTAATGAGTCATCACACCAAGAAATCCCACTGCAAATATTTGAAGATTGCTAAAGGTTAACTCCTCAATTTTGTACAAAAATAAGCCACAAAAGCCAAAATTCTCACATATAATCACTGAAATAGTATTTCCATAATTACAGTAACAATTAAACCTGCTTGAACCTGGTGCCTATATTGTGGACAAATTATAAAGATATACATGATAGAAGCGCCTAAGGCATGAAATACTAGCCAGTATCAGCTTGCGACTTGTTTGAGTAATATTAAGCAATTCACAAAATCACAAAGCAATGGGCTTGAAGAGATTCTTACAAATTAAACAACTATTTGAAATTGGTAAGGAAAGGAGATCAAACATGAAGATTGTGCCATACCCATAGCGAAGATCAAGCTTGTGTAAGATTTCGGGCTGTTCACCTTCTAGTGGCTCCGCAGGCTGTGAATAAATAATATCCCTGGGAGAAACTTCCACCTTTGCATCACCGTCATCTTGAGTCTCAGCCCTAAAAGCCCAAACAGTGAACTGACATTGTCATGAGTTAATTCATTCACCGCATGATGATGTCACCTAAGTAATTTATATTGGATCAAATAGTATGTACCAGTATAGTGTAGAAGGCTTGTCTGCTCTCCAATTGATTGAGCGCATACCTTTGCGCACACTATTGAATGCAATGGGAATGTCCTCCGCGAGGGGCAAATCACAAAGTACCCTGACAAATTTTCCATCAGTTCTCCATACTGCAACCTTTTTGGGGAATCTTCCACATGGTACAATGAAAGAATACGGTCTATGAAGACAACTGGTTAGGATATATTTCTCGTCTGGGGAAGGCTCAATTGATGTATATACAGCGGGTCGCCCCATTTGTTTCACACTTCCATCCAAAGAAGCCAAAACAAGTTGAGAGGTAGAATAATAATCAAATAAATATTCATCATACTCATCCTTCAATAAGTCCTGAAAGGTTCTAACTTGAACAACATTTTTCTGCTCATTAGACTGAATTTTTGGTCCAGAAGGAAGCAAAGGTCTGATTGGTGGGTCTCCTCGTGATGATGGGATGGTGCAAACTAATAAAGAAGAGTTATCCACCCACACAAAATTGTCAAAAACGGCATTTAAGTAAACGTCAGGTGACTTAAACAATGGTCTAGCTTCCCCTGTTTCCACATCAGCTACCCATACTCTAAGTTTACTGCTGTCACTACCCTCCACATCGACCCGAACACTGAAAGATAAGTGCCTACCATCAAGAGACCAAGTGACAAAGTTAATCTTGGCACCAGCTGGAAACCCATGCACCTCTTTCTCTGGCCCTAGTGTACCGTCAGGCATTAATTGATGGATACCTATACCAGTGTAGAATGACATCCTGCTCCTAGTGTTACATTTCCCATCTATGCGCATGCCAGCCAGTTTCTCCTCTGCTCTAGCTAATTCTTCCAGTGGAGGTAAAGCTCTCCGCTTGAGAAAAAGGATTTTGTCTCTCTGTGGTGAAAATGACAATGCAGGAACAGGTGGCGCATCAACAATATCTCTAATCTCTGGCGGAGGAAGTCGATACCCACCTCCCAAAGCTTCTGCATTTACGAATTTACAAATCATTAGTAAAATCTCCTATACATCCAGGGAAACGATTAAAGACCTTAAGTAGCACAAGACAATGGCTAAACTTAAATCTTCGTATACAACTACATGGAGCGATTAAAGTTACATATCTTCCTTTTTCCTCTTCATGAGCTCAACAAGTGCAAAAAATATAAAGTTTGTACATGAATTCAAGAAACTCAGAGATTGAGATTCAAACTTTAATCATTAAAAACAATACATTTCGTAATAGAAAACTGGTGATTGACTAATTAGTTATGAGATTTTGCTAAAAGAAACCTCCACTTTCTGGCCAACAAGACACCATCCTCTGTTAAAAATATGGCCAACACACATTCGTAATACTACAATAGGCTCAATATCAAAGCGTTCGAAAGGAAAAACAGTCAAATTCTTTACTGAACCAAGCACGTAATGCTACAACCTATCAAACAACAACACGAATCTAGAGGCATCTAATAACTTAAAGATACAATCTATTAACCAGTCAGTAAAAGACTTAAACGAGCACCTTCGTCGTCGAACAGTTCATTAGTAGAAGAAACGGAATCATTGGAGCCACCGCCAACATTTTCCGCTACAATAGAATTCAGAGGCGCAAGATTGGCGAGTCGAGAAGCGGCAGAGGCCATGGTCGACTTCAATCTCGCGGCGTGTCTGGAGGGAGCTTTCCGGCGGCAGGACGGCGTACGGGCGGATGCGAAACGACGAGGTTTGGGTGGTGATGGAGATAGAGGTAAGAGAGGGAGGAGAGAGAGTCGATGACAAACTTTGTAAAGGCGCAGCATGATGGAGCGCTTGATTAAAACCCCTTTTTCTAAAAGGAAAGATGCTGTTATGGAGTTGTGATTGAATATCCAATCAACATCCGAGAAGCCGCCTAAGGAATGTAGACCTTTGGATCTTTATCCAGTGCGTGCGGGTCCGTCGATGTGCTGTTGGGGGTTCAGATTGGGCCATTTAAGACCGGCCAACACGTGATAGAAAAAGCCGTCCGATCTGAGGATCGCTTTCGCTTTCCACGAAGATAACGAAAGAATATATTTTGAATACGCTGAAAGACCAATTTGATTTTGTACAACTTTCTATGTGCTTGGCCATTAATTAATGCAACTCCGATTGAACTCAGTCTACGAGTAGTCATAATTTGGATGTCATATGGACGAGGGACGTTTACACCGTAATTCATTAGTAAGAAAAAGAGGTAAGCAAACTAAAATATGAAGTTCGGAGATGAGCTAGTCCGTACTAGATTGAAGATCACCGATCGATGTGCGATATGTCCGGTTTTATTCCGTCCCTATTTCAAACGCTCGCCGTCACGACAAACTACGTGCCGGGACCTATTCCTCTGTTCCCAATAACTCTGCCCCTCTGTACCCCTTCAATGCAAGTTATTCATTATCAACAATGAATGGCTTGAATTGAAGGGTGGGCCAGAGTTATTGGGACAGAGGAATTTTGCAGATTTTGAGAAAGTCTCGTTGAAAAAAATATTTCATTTATATTCAATTTGTGTTAAAGCTTCATTTGATTATTAGTGAATAAAAATCTTACGCAACCGCGGATATTTTTGGAAATATTGTTACAATTAGTGTGACGTGGAAGCATACGATTCGTCATCACCAGATAAGAAACGGTTGTCCATAACTCGGTGTGAAGGTGAAGCCCAACTATATGCTACCTTCATCCTCACAGCTCCAGATCATCACTCCTTCGCCATACCAAATCCACAACGAAAATGGCGACAGTATCGGGTCTCAACATCTATACACCTAGATTCTTAACCAAGGCAGCAAAAGAGGCTCCAAAAGCTAAACCAATTATTAGACTAAACAATCCTTGGGGGAGAACCCACAGATTCGGAAACGGTCGCATGCAATTCCGACAAGTAAGAGCAGCACCGGAGGGACTGACGGACAAGGTGGAACAGAGCATCAAGAACGCGGAGGAGGCGTGCGAAGGAGACCCGGCAAGCGGGGAGTGCGTGGCGGCGTGGGACGAAGTTGAAGAGCTGAGCGCCGCCGCAAGCCACGAGAGGGACAAGAAGAAAGGGTCTGATCCATTGGAGAACTACTGCAAGGATAATCCGGAGACAGATGAGTGTCGCACTTACGACAACTAGAACCCATTTTTAAAATGCTTTTCTTTTTGTTCATTATGCAATAGTAATAGCAATGAAGGTGTTGGAATATCATTTTCGAGTGATGTGGAATACAGCATAACATATCTTTAAGTATTAATCAATTGGTGTAGTTTTTGATTGCATGTGTTATCATCTTGTGTTATTTAAGATTACGACTATTTGTCGATTGAATAGGGTTTATGTTATAGAGAATATATTGGTTAGAAAAGCACCAGTAATAATAACATAGTCTCAGTAACCTTCCCTCTTTTCGCCTTAACCAAAATATACTGGCCGTGGGGATAAAAGTTTAATATCATGATGTATGATGTACCCTAAGATTGTGGTTAGATGCTTCAGAAATCGAAGGTCTGGTGAGGAGACGCAACCTGGAGCATAAACGCGAGGTCTACCTGATATAGATGTCTGCCTTTGACTCTTGGGAGGTCTTGCTTTTGTCCAGGGAGACAAAGAATGATTGTTTGCTGTTTCGCTTTCCATATAATCATACCCAGTTAATCTTTCTAAGGCATATAGTCTAATGTCATTAACTCCCTGACACGTTATCGAAAGGCTTTGTAAACAAACTTCTAATCTGCACCACCTATCGCCTTAATTCCTGTAATTTATGAAATTTATTATAGTTCAGACAAAAGATGATGGAATTACAGAGGACGTCGTAAGATGTTTGTGATTTTAAATATCTTGATGACCATTTTTCTGCAGAGATATACCCCACAAGTTTCTTTACAGAATTATTCAACGAGATAAGAACCAAAGTGACAGTAAAGAGTTGGCTGGCAAAGGCAACAGCGCATAAGTAGATAGACATAAACCAGTCAAAGATAAAAGGCTGCAGTCAGTACAAATTAAAACTGGGGGTTGCTTTAATCTAAATACTAGGGCATTGTATTCCGGTTCCAATCGCCGTCGCCGGAAATATCTAATCTTCCCATCATATTCTCCGGCTAGGCCGAAATACGTAAAATGCCTAGAACGATGAGATAATCCACAATCCATCTCATTAAATTAATAGGATCGAACCAATTAGAATCCCCGATTTATAGGCTTATCTAGGGATGTCTAATTGTGGGACACGTTAGTGTATGATCGCAGAAGTCCTGATCCAACATGAATGCTAATTCCAGCTAAAACGCTCAATTCGTAGATATAATTCACGAAGATACGCACGATATAATTGCTTAGAATTTGAACAACAACGAGAACACAGCACAATATAACATGCCGACAACGTATTACATAGTAACGCATAGATGTCGGTCCATACACGAATCCACACCGTGAGTGACCTTGCCCCAAACAGACCCATAACAGAACAATAACGGACGATTGACGACAAAAAGACTCTAGACGATAACTTAATCCACTAGACGAACTGAAACAGATGGAATGATGCCATTTGCTTACAGCAACAAATCAGCTGAAGCCATGATGGGCTGACCCGGAAATGGAAGCTGCCATGGTTTGAGTAAAGGGTCTGGAATCTCGGGAATGTCCAAACTGTAGCCGTTGACCTCCTCACATAGATGGAGCACTGAGTTCAAAGACGCAAGTCTCTCGGTTAATTCCATAGCTTGAGCTCTCAAGACGTTGTTGTCAGACTCCACCTGGACGTAATACTGAGAGCGTGTGTTAATGATTTCCTCCAAGTGATTGTTCTCGCTCTTCAATTGATCGGCTTCTTTCACAAAGTCCTCCATCAGTTTCTGTTTCCTAGCTCTGGACCGCCTCGCCGATTCGCGATTTGAGATCATCCTCTTCCTCTTCCTCTCATCAATGTTGGCGCATCGAGGGTCCGAATCGGAGCCGGAGCTAGCTGTCTGTTTCTGCACTGCAGACATGCTTTTGAGCCTTGTTCTCAGCTACCAAGAGGATCGGTTAAATCCAAAATATTTTGAGAAAATAAAAATGCAGGTATCGGGCCTAAGTAGAGTTATAGTAGCGGGTTTAGGGATCAAAATTACAGATTTCAGTTGACAGATAGATGATTTGGTTCATGAAAAGAAATAGAACCAGTAGAGAAACACAACAGAGAAGGAGTGGAGTATTCGGATCCGACGCATGAAGATGGAATAAGTCATAGAAATTCTAAAAACATTGGAGCCTATTTCAGTCACAAGAAAACCCCAGCCGTACGCCCCCAAATCGAAGATGACAATAGAGGTTCAAGATGTAAACCAAAAAACTTGAGCCAAAAACCCTAGATCTGGATTCAAGACGAAGCAACCCAGATATCCTATCAAAGCGAGAGAGAACAGAAATAAAAAGGAAAATAGATGATTGAGAAGCACAGAGTGAAAGAAAAGTAGGGAACACTTAGCTGAAGTAGAGAGACGAGATCGAAAAGAAAGAAGGTTTACAACGCAATAGGACAGGGGCTTTTATGGTGGAAATGGGTGTACGGGCTTTCATATTAAATTTGAAAAAGAAAATGGAAATGGTGGCGTTGGTGTCATTGCTAGCGTGTGAAGTGACGCCAGCTGTCCTTTTAAGGCACTCCAACAACTACTTTTGAAACCTATTACCTAGCAAAAGAATATGCTCAAGGGATTCCTTTACTAGTCAAATGTTGGGGGTGCTGGGTACATAGAACTATAGAAGAGCCCATGTTACATCAAACTCGAATGGTGGTTTCTACAGTTTGGTGGAGATTGGGGAGAGCCGGTAGGAACTAAGACAAAGTATCCTTATGAGTGTATCGATTGCGTTCCATTTAGTTGGATTTTTTTTTTGTGAAATCATTTAATTGGATGCTAATTAATAGAATAGGATATAATAAAATAAAGTTGAACAAAATAATTTATAATAAAATAGAATATAATATAATGAAAAGTTGTTTGGGAGGGATAGAAGGGTTCATAATGTAATGTAAAGAAATGTTGGTGTAATGTATAATAAATGACTATTATATCCTTATATAACATTCCCACAAAACCTAGAACCGAAAATGTACAAACACTTGAATGCTATGGTTTTGAAACAGCAAAAACCTTACTAACAAATAATTAAAGTCACGATTGTGACTTGAGCAATAATTTTTTTATATATTTTTTATTTTTATTAATAAAAATTTTATTATTTTATTATTAATTATATACAATTTATTATTAATTTTATAAAATTTTATTATATTTTATTATATTCTTAGTGATTTATATTTAAAAGTAATTTATTTATATTTTTATTTATATAGAAATATATACAAAAATTAAAGAATAATTTTTTATAATTTTCTATTTTCATTAATAAAAAATTTATTAATTGTTTTAATTTTATTATTAAGTATATAATTTATTATTATTAATTATTTAATAGAATTTATTATATTAAATATTAATTTATTCTCTTTAATATATGAATTATATTTAATATAATATTATGACTTGGTTACAGTTAATATTACGAAAAATTATTGAAGGTATATTAGGTAGTATATATTTATTAGTTTACGTTCTATCCTAAACCTCCTGAATCAGAGGTTTCTTATTTTCACTATTTAGGATAGAATGAAACGTAACATGAAACTCTTCATTTCCATCTTATTTCATTTCATTTCATTATAAAACTTCCTTCTAAACGATAAAAGTATGTTACATTCTATCTCATTCCATCATGAAACCCTCAACTAAACAGGCCCTTAAATTTATACATGATTGTAATTAACAACTAAGAAACTTAAATTTATATATGATCGTAAGTAGCAACCAAGAAACATTTTACAGTTAATCAATATACGATGATTATATTAGGACACGTATTCCGCCCATTCTCTATCCAAATCTTTTCATTTTTGTCCTAAGATCTTCATTTCTATTATTTATTTACGTTAGCTAATAAAATTGAAGCAAAAAAAAATTACTATATTACATTACCCCTTGATAATATTTTTTAGTAAATTTATATTATAATGTGGGTATAAGTATAACGAATACAAAAGTGTCATATAACGTTATAAATATATGATAAACGATATATAACTCTTTTATAGGTTAATTAACTTTAAAAATTCTTAATTTTTAAATTATTAAAAAAAACACACATATATAATAACTCAATTAGTCTCTCTATTAAGCAAGAATAAGACTATATACTATCAGGCCTTTCTAGATCCCACAGCTCAGAAAGATTTCAACTTGGTGTCTAACTTGGTGTTCATTGATTAATTTATTAATGATGATAATAACTAAAATAATTTTTTAAATTTAATTTGAATCGATTAAATTTGACTTAGAATATTAATTTAAAATAGCTATAATAAATTATTGATTTTATTCGGATCAAATTTAAATTTTTAATTAAGTTATTATATGTTATAATGGCTAAAACCTAAAGGAATTATATTGAAAAAAAAGCAAATAAAAAACAA
>JANZLC010000004.1:6303553-6315128 GCA_026413385.1 Erythroxylum gracilipes
CCATTGACTTTGCTTCGTCTGGTTTTTGTTAGAATTCCTTTCCAGACGATCATTCAGCTGCTTTTCATTTTTATCTTACTCTTTGTTTATCATCAAAACTTAATCAATACGTAAAGTCAGTTTTGACTTAACAAAAATGTGTGTGTTCTGAATTCAAGGAAAAAACTGGACTAATCTCGGCTGAATTAGGCAAAGTTGTCTTCTTGGAAGTTGTAGCTTATTTTCTTAGCTTTCCAATGGTATATAGTATGAAATTTTTAGATATCGGAGCTGAGAGATATGACCATTATAAGTTAATGATGTCGCATAGGATGTATACGTAGGACAGTTTCGGTCGCGCTCGCACCGGGTGCTCTCGCGATCGCACCGGGCACTCTCGCGATTACACCAAGCACTCTCACGATTGCACCTTTATCCTTGCGATCGCACCTTTTTTCCTCGCGATCGCACCTGAAGGGGTTTCCAACTCTGAACATGTTTGACTCTTTTAGCCATAACTTTGTCATCCGACCTCCAAATGACCTTATTTTTGAACCAATAGATTCCTAACATATTTATATATCTCTCCATAAAAATTTATAGCTTTTGGTATTTATTTGAAAAAGATTGGTTGAATCAAAGTAAGGGTATCGGTTGGAAAAGTATGAATTGGATATTTTACTGAACATACTTCAATATTTTGATGATATCTTGATCTGTAGAGCTCCAAATGAGATGATTCTTATTTCTAAATAAACTAGAGACAAGAGCTACAAATGTTCTAAAGAAGTCAATTTGTAATAGGAGAATGATTTTTCCCAAAATCTGTTCTGAAATAGGAGAAATGAGTTTAATTATGGGAACTGACTGGTGTGAGCATGCCACCCTTGTGGGATGCCTGTTTAGATGTCACTTAGGACGTCAAGCACATGTCTTGTGAGGAAGGAAACGAGGTCCAACACTTATGGTATCAGAGAATGATTTCCATCGATTTTACCCTCTAAGTAAATACGCTCATGTTCTCACGACTCCGATGTTGGGCTCTAGAAACGTGGTCTGACATTCTTGTAATGAGGAAATTTTTAGAGGTATTCTTAAATGATTTATTAGGTTATCGCCTCAACCATAAATAGATTTTACCATTGAGATTATGTATAAAGTTGTACCAATTTTTATTGCACCTTACACAATGGCTATTGTTGAGTTATTATAGCTAAAAATGTAGCTTGAGGAGTTGTTGGAAAAGGACTTTATTAGACTGAGTGCATCACCTTTGGGAGCTTCAATATTATTTGTGAAGAAAAATAATGATCATATGAGACTTTACATTGATTATCGACAGTTAAATAGGGTGACAATAAAGAATAAATATTCATTACTGAGGATAGATGATCTTTTGGATCAGTTGAGGGGAGTTGTCATATTTTCCAAGATTGACTTAAGATCAAGATATTGGCAATTGAGGATAGTTGAGTCAAATATTCCTAAGATAACTTTTCTTACTTAGTATGGTCACTATAAATTCCTAGTGATGCATTTCAGGTTGACTATTGCAACGATTACATTCATAACATTAATAAACAGGACTTTCAGGAGTATCAAGATTGGTTTGTGATAGTGTTCATTGATGATATATTGTTATGTTCGGGAAGTAAAGAAGAGCATAAGCAACATTTAAGTATTGTGTTACAGATTCTAAAGGAGAGATTATTGTATGCTAAGTTAAGTAAGTGCTAGTTCTAGATTAGACATATGGTGTCCCAAGAAGGAGTAATGCCTGATCTTGTTAAGGTAAAGGCAATAATAGAGTAGGAGTCACCTAGAAATACATAAGAGGTGAGGAGTTTTTAGGACTTGTTGGGTATTATCAAAGATTTATAAAAGGATTTGCGATGGTAGATAGCTTGTTGACTAAGCTACTAAAGAAAGGAGTTCAGTTTCAATGGTCTGAGTAGTGTTAGGAGAGTTATAAAGAGCTTAAGAGGAAATTGATTTCTAGCCCAATTTTGGTTTTATCGTCTATAGAGGTTTTGAGGTATATATTGATGCTTCGAGGGTATGTTTGGGGTGTATATTAATGCAATACGGGGAAGTAATAATATATGCTTCTCGTTAATTAAGATCGTATGAGTTGAACTATCCCACCTATTTAGACTAATTGGTGATTGAGTATGTTATTAGGATTTGGAGGCATTATTTGTATGAAAAGACATTTCAAATCCTTACATATCACAAAAGCTCGAGTATATCTTAACTCAAAGGGAGCTGAACTTAAAGCAAAGAAGATGGATTGAACTACTAAATGATTATGATTGTACTATTGATTACCATCCGAGGAAGGCTGATGTAGTGGTAGATGCTTTGAGTAAGAAAAGCTTAAGTGTGATGGCCAATTTGAGCACAGATAGTATGACACCATTGGTGGAGTTGAAGGCACTGGATAAGAGATTGGAGATCAATTATGTGAGTAGTTTATTGGTAACATTACATTTTCAATTGGATTTGGAAGATAGGACCAAGAGGCATAAGCTCGAGATTCTCATCTGATACAGATGAGAGAGAGAGTGCAACAGAGAATAACTTTTCAATAAGAATATATAGATTGTTAGTGATTGGTAGACGGGTTTACCTGTCAGATACAGATGGACTATGAGAGGAGATTTTGAGGGAAGCTCATGGTGCACTATATGTTATGCATCCTAGTACTATAAGAATAAGAGTTTGTGTGCTGACTTTTGAAAGTGATTGAGATATATATCTACCTTTGATGGAATTTGTATGTAATAATAGTTATCATTCTAACATCAGTATGGCACCATTTGAGGCATTATATAGCAGGTGGTGTAAAGATATAATATATTGGGATATCGAGAGTGCCAAACTATTAGAGTGATCAAAATTGATTTAAGAGACGATAAAGAAAATAATGGGTGGTAAGGCGATGCTTGAAAACAGCTTAGGATCGATAAAAACCTGAACAACATAATCGAGAGATGCAGTATGATGTTGGAGTTATGGTATTCTATGAGTATCACCTTAGAGGAGGATTTTAAGGTTTAGTATGAGAGGAAAGTTAAGGAATATATCGGGTCATATGAGATTGTATAACATATGAGGTCATTAGCTTATAAATTAGCCTTACCTCCAAAGTTATCACAAATTCATGATATGTTTCATGTGTCGATATTTAGATGTTATCAACCAGATCCTAGCCATGTTATATCAAGGCCTGAAATCGAGGTTACAAAGGATATGACTTATAAAGAGGAGCTAGTGGGAATCTTGGATAGTCAAATTAAGAAATTAAGGAGATATAAGATTTCAATTATATGAGTTTTGTGGAGTCATCATCGTTCTCTGATAAAAGCTACTTGGGAGTAGAGGACAAAGTTCGATGTTAGTATCCTCATTATTTGGATCCTCAAGTATATAATTTAATTTCAGGTGCAAAATTTTTTTAAGGGAGGAGAACTATAAAGCCCAAACCCACCCCAACTCATAAAAATAAAAAAAAGAGGAGGATATATTTATATATGTCACAGTAGGTGGGTTGTAACTAGATAAAGCCCTTTCTGTTTCCAAACCTTGCTTGCTTGTCTTATTGAGATGAGGATACTGGCTTGCTTTTCTTAGGAGTAAGAAAAAACAAAAGCTCCATTCCCTTTCTTCTCCTCCATGTTTTTTAGGTAGTAAATGTACAAAAACACTATCTTTATCCTACATGTGAAGTTCTTCTCATGTATTTCCTCATTTAGTTTATTTTCCAATAGATTAGAAAGAAACTTATGGAGATTAACAACCCAAAAATATATTGAAAAGGTATAGACCTTCGTATAGGTGAGATTTTTAGCTAAATTTTATCTATTTTATTAGTGATTTTCAATCATCCTAAACTAGTTTCAAGTTAGAATTATGCTTTGATTGTTTGTGATAACAATTTTGATGAAATTGGAAAAAAGGAAAATAAGTGGTTGAAAAATGAGAAAAGGAGGAGGTTAGGAGAAGAAGAGAGGGTGAAGAAGAAAACAATTTTAGGAAATTTTAAGTTATATTAACGGGCAAAATAAGAAATGTGAATATTTAAAGGTAAAATTGGAATTTAACTCTTATAAAGGTATTTTAATAGTTAAAGGCATTTTAATAATTATAACGGTAAGATAAAGTAAAGATATTTTTAATAATTAAGAATGAGGTAGTAAAAGTGAGTAATTTTAGATTATTAAGTGTAACTAAGTTTTAATTTTTTTAAAATAAAGTCTAATATATTTTTTTAAGTGTCTAAGTTCGAAGGACGTACTAGGGAGTAGATTGAATCAATCAAAATAGTTGAGTTCAAAAATCAGGTAAGATTAACCTTAATTTGTACTATCATATTTGTGTACGATTCATAAATTGTGATTTTGTATTTTGTTATTGGTAAATTATTTTATGGTAAACCATATTTTGAATTGTTAACTAATTAAATTAAAGATTAATAATCAACTATGAAGGTTTCTGAAATACATGAATTTTACGAGAATTTTATTTATTAATTAAATAATTGACAAAATATAAAATATTTAGTGTTTATATTTTGTATTATGATGTGTGTCGCCTAATAACTTGGAAAAAATATGATATTTATAATTGTTAGTTGTTCATGTGTATAATTAAGAATATAAGGGTAAGATAAATCGAGTTCATGAAATTAGATAAGAGACTTGTTTTATAATGGTTTGAGAATATATTATAAAAGTTGTGAAACTGTGGCTTGTTAAGGACATACTATATTTGATGGTCATAGATTGATGAATTGTTGAGAAATGAATAAGTTGTGGATAGGTCCATGTCCATGGAGTAGGTACTAAGAGATCATGAGTCCTATGGATGCCTTATACCAATGATTAGGTACTAGAGTAGTACCAAGGTCTCTTGAGTCTTAAGGAATTTCTTATGCTAATAGCTAGGTGCTAGAGTGGTATCGAAGTACTAGATTAAGTTGAGAAATTGAGATACTTTGTGTCGATATTAATACATTTGATTATATTTTCACTTAGTAGTGATTATGATGAGTAGAGAAAAGTCAACAGATCACTGAATGTAAGTCTACTAAATTAATCAAGACCCAATTAATTCAGTTAATAACGAAGTATAATATAAATGATAATTATCAAAAAATAATATTAGTATTAGTAATTAATAACAATAAAAGTTTTGGATGATTGAGTGTTTGGACATATTGAGTATTATTTGTATATTTTATCATTTGACTATTTTCGACATATATTGAATTATTTGATTTTAGAGGTGCAGTTAAGTTACCTTTATTAATTAGATAGCTCACCTCTTGCGTTTTTTTTTTTTGGACATAGAAAGATTGTTAATAACATTAGTACATATGATTGATAGTGTGAAGTCTAAGTGGAGCTAACAGATCAAATAGTATTGTTTTTATTATTTATGCTTTTTAATGTTACATTTTGAGATGATTATGTTTGTATGGATAATTTTTATGGGTGGTAGACATTATTTTTGAGATTAATGAGATTTTAGTAATTAATGTTATAATTGTAAAAATATTTGGCTAAATTGTGGTTTAATTTTGGAGCGTCACATATATATAGTCAAAAGCTTTAGCTGTAGTAAATGCAAAATCGCTGGAATCCACACTTGCAGCGAGTTTATCCACATCAAATCAGTGCAAAATCCGTAACCAAAGTCTTACCACTTATAAAAAAAGCAACTATCTCTCATTATCTATGCAATTTTTACAGCATTGCAATGTTTCACACACGCTACCATGCGAGCTCTTTAGCCATATTATAAATATCATATCGATAATAATAACAGATTTGATTCTGGTACAATATTGCACAGTAATTGTTAATATTAGACAGTAATTGTTAATATTAGGTATCATTTTAAGTAAAATTTTAAATTCATAATATAATTCATGATTTTTTTAAAATTACAAAATAATTTTTTTAATATATTGTACTTCATAATTTATAATTTTAAATCAACTATCTCTCTAAAAGTTATAATAATAGAAATTTAAAATAATAATAATTTATTTTTATTAATATTATTTCATATATTTGTAAAATAATTTGCTTATTTTAATAAAAAATTAAATTAAATTCTTATACATTGTATGCGTTTTTCTTAATTACCATAAAATAGTTTTTTTTAGAATGCCATAAAATAGTTTCTAATTCCTATTAGGTGTTTTTTTTTCGTCTAGTCAAGAGTCTAACAAGTAAAAAAATAGGCACACGACATCGTCTTGACTGTTGTCTAACAGTCACCAAGCTACTTCTATTAGAGTTGTCTCTATTTGTCTGTCTCCATTGTTAAATTGGCTGATGGAGTAGAGCTCATGGACCAATGGGTAGAGGAAGCACTTGGGAGGCTTGATTCATTCAGAGTTTTTTGTCCTCTCAAACCCATTTACTTCTCTAGCGACTCACACCAGTCAAAATTAGATACTCTTGAAGGAGATTACGAGGTGTTCAATGAAATGCAGTCGTGAGATCCGGGCTCAGTTGAAATTTTTGGATAATTTTGACTTGTTTTTCTTTTGCTCTTTTGCGTGTAAGTTTGTCCGTGTATTGCTGGTTGGTGTTGCACTTATTTGTTATGTCTCGCTTGCATTAATATGGTTGTTTTCTTTTAAAGTTCTTTTCTTTATTTATATTTCACCCTTTTTTTTTTTGTGGGTGAATGGTTTGGTTTCTCTTGGTGAGAATCCAGAATTGTCTGCAGGAGAGGATCAACAATGGAAATTTGAAAAGGGGCAGAGGAGAGACGGAGAGATGAATGGGTGATCTGGTGCTTGCGTGCATGAGTTTGTTTTCTATTGTTTAATTCTTTATTTTTATAATTTAGTTCTTAAAGATTTAAAAATTTATAATACTGATAAGTATTTGGCTGATATATTAAATTATTTTACCGATATATTAAATATTAACTGACGAAAAATTTGATACTAGTTGATACTATTAAAAATATTAATTTTATATCATTTTTCGAAACCAATAATTGATATTGAAAATATTAATTTTATACTAATTTTTTTGGATAATACGGTGTGAAATCTATATTTCTACTATTTAGAAAACCATCAATGGCAAGTGCTTAATTATGAGAAAGTAAAATCTTTATTATACCGATTTATTATTAAACCATGTAAGTCCAAACCCGCAACCAATAAATTTTATATAATAAAAAATCCACAAATTATAGAATTTATCAAATTCTCAAAAAAATTTAATGGAAATTTACAAAATATAAAAAAATATTTCCAATTATTAAAGAGATTCGAGAAAAGATCAAGATACCCAAAAAGTGAAATTAAAAATATTAAGTTAAAAATGAATTTAAATATAAAAATATGAAGCTTAATTATATAATTTTCTTTTTCAACTTAAAAATAAACATTTTAAAAATTAAAGATTCTGCAAAAAATAAAAATAAAAAATTTAATACCGAATAAGTCAAGTATAGTCGACCTTTATTGTTCAGCTTTCGATTATAAAATGAGATCGCATGTACAATGTACGTAATGGCTGTGGGGTGGGCAAGTTCCCGATGAAATTGGGTTTAGCCTGGATTTGCGATTAAGAACTTAAGCCTAGCTCGAATTCGTCTGATACTGGCTCGTAATAGGCCTCGTTAGGCACCGGGTCGTAGACCGAACGACAACGTTTACGGTCCCCTGGTGATTCGTTCCTCCGATTATGGTCTTCACGGCTTAAACTGAGAGCTCCACAAGCCTCGACGCTTCTCTGTTTGCCTGAGAATCAGTACGTATACAAAGGGACCAACAATTTCTCACAAAGCTATATCTTGGATCTACCAGAGGACAGTTAACCAAAGATCAACTGCAAAATGGCTGTCGACGACGTGCCATTGGACGACAAAGCGAAGAGAATGAGAGATCTGCTCTCAAGTTTCTACTCTCCAGATCCTTCTATGTCCTCTAGCGATTCCTCCAAGTTCGCTTCTCTTGATGCCATCGACAGTACCTCGTTCGACGCCGATCAGTACATGAATCTTCTGGTACGCCATTAACATTTTTTTGAGGGTTTATGCAGTTTTTGTTTAGCTTTTAATCATGTTTAGAGCTATAGAATTTTCGAGATGAGTAAAGCAGCTCAACTAGTTGCTGTTAGTTTATTGGAAGATGAAATTAGTAATGTTATGTAATAGATGAATTTAAAAATTGACGTATGGCTGCAATTTAATGATATCATTGCGTTTAAGCAGTTTGTGATCATGTTTACAATGAAAATTGTATAATTTTGAAGGTGACTGAAGCAGCTTAACTAATTGCTGTTAGTTAATTGCAAGATGAAATTGATGATGTTATGTCGTAGATGGTTTTGAAAGTTTACCATATGGCTTCAATTTTATGATATCGTGCCCTTGCTTCATATGCAGGCCCAAAAGTCAAACCTAGAAGGGCTATTGCAAAGGCATGTTGAGATGGCGGCTGAGATAAAAAATTTGGACACTGATTTGCAAATGTTGGTATATGAAAATTATAACAAATTTATCAGTGCCACTGACACCATTAAGAGGTAATCAGTTCTGTGCAAAAGTTGTTGATGAACTGTCGTGGATGTTGTTTATAAGTTTTATATGGTTAATCAGATTTACTTCTGGTTCCTCTTGTTTCCATCTTTCCTAAATACATCTTCTTTTCTTATTACCGTTTTTCCATTGTCAAGGATGAATAATAACATCATAGGAATGGAGGCAAATATGGAACAGCTCCTTAATAAGGTATGTGTAATTAGCAAAATTCTCATTTGTTTTAGATTATGGCTCTTATCACTGTATGCATTTGACAATGAAGAAAGATTGAATCTCCAGTGTCCTGATTGTTGCAGATAATGTCGGTACAATCAAGAAGTGATGGTGTGAACACTTCTCTATTTGAGAAAAGGGAACACATAGAGAAATTGCATCGCACACGCAACCTTCTTCGTAAAGTTCAGGTGCCTAGATACTTACCCTCCTACTATGAATATCATCTTTATGTTTGTAGCTACATAATTTCCATTTCTGTGTTTCCTGTACTATTAGAACTTTGAGAAATCACATTTTAAAGTGAATCTTCTCTTGAAGTAATTGGAATGAATTCCTTGTCTGGCACATTGACAAGAGACCTTTGCAAAGGATAAACAAATGCTGGGTGCATCATTAAACAAATTTTACAGTTGATAGCCATTCAGCACATATTACACACAGCTAGTCATGTTAATTGGTATCTGGAACTGCTAAACAGCTATTGCTTGGTGGCCAATCTTGATTACTAGTTTCCTTGGAACACATTTATTGTATAGGAACTTGGATATTTGGTTAGTTTACTTATTTAATACATTGTTTTCAGAGTTATTGATGCTTACATGCAGAATTGCACTTTGAAAATTTCAAGGGAATAAATAGTCATAATTCATGATTTAAGCATTGGTTTTTGGCCATGCATGAGTCACACAGATTTCTTCTTATGTGGAAAAGAGCAGTTCATATATGATCTCCCGGCTAGACTTGGGAAGTGTATCAAGTCAGAGGCATATGCTGATGCAGTGCGATTCTATACTGGAGCAATGCCAATTTTTAAGGTTTGGGGTTGAACATCTGATGATTAAATCTAGCATTTCATACACACTAGTGTGTGTGTGTGTTAGAGAGAGATTTTGGGGCTTCATTATTTTTTTTAGGTTTTAATGAGTGAATTATTTATTCTTTACTTTATTTGCTAGGTATATGGTGACTCATCATTTCAGGACTGCAAACGGGCATCTGGAGAAGCAATAGCCAAAGTTATAAAAAACTTGCAGGTATGTTAATCTTTAGCTGATGTTGAACTCTCTAGTCAAATTGAGCATGTAGACGGGGACCAACAGATATCTTTGATTCCTGGTACAAGATTTCTTTGAAAATTTGTACTTTAATAATAATTGAAGTTTATGGAAGTTTGAAAAGAATACATGTGAATCAATATACTTTCCTATAACTTGTACCACATCTTGTGTTTCAGGGGAAGCTATTCTCAGATTCAGAATCAATACAAACAAGAGCTGAGGCTGCAATGCTTCTTAAGCAACTGGATTTTCCGGTTTGTATAGCTTATATTTTCTAATCTTGCTTGTTGGTTTGTCTAAATATTATATCTTAAGGATAGTGTTGCCCTCTTTATAGACACTGAAAGATTATACAAGAAATTTAGAATAGAAGTCACTAAGAATCTAACCTGCTTTCTTTAAGATGATGTTTTTTTGGATTGAATCACATTGAGTTGTTGGGCGAGGTCCAATAAATGTTCATATCCCATTCTAACATGTCCCCTCATATGAATTGTGGACAAATAGAATAAACTGCAACTCTGTAAAATTGAGTTTGAGACACCTAAATGATATAGGGCTCTAAACCCATGTTAAGAAATCACTCAACCTCGATACATTAGGTGTTGGTTGGGACTCAATAAATGGTTCAAAGACCATTCTTACAAAACCAAACTAAGATGAAAAGGGCACTGTATGAATTCACAAAGCCAAGAAAGTGAAACTCGTTGAACTTCTCAAACATCTGTTTACTCTTTGCTCACTATTTATAAAGCTAGTGATTTTTTCTCAATTTTCGCCCTCACTTGTTATGTTTTCTGGGATTAAGTATTAGGATTCCTGTGGCCTCATGTTTTTGCATTTGAAAAGTGCATGTTCTAATATTTATCAGGTGGATAGCTTGAAGGTCAAACTATTTGAAAAGTTGGAACAAGCTCTCGAGGATCAACACCTGAAGACTGAGGAAATTCCCATTGTTGTGAGACAGTCTAATGATCACTCTGTTCCTGGAAATAATCCTGAGCCAACTCTTGGTACTACACATGATGTAAGTGGCCAATCAATTGTCTCAAATTTAGTGTATTCAAAGTCCCGTTTTTTTACTTAGGTTTCTTATTGGCATGGGCCTTTTTTTGTTTAGTTCTCACTGAATTATTAAGTTTAGTGTATGCGCATTTGATACTTTTATAGACTATGTGCTTGCATTTAGAAGCCATTAGTGTTCTTTCTTCTTTTATTTCTTGATTGTGCTTAATGAACTTTCAAGTTGTCTATAATATGGGTTTAGGCTTCTGTACGTGAATTTGCGGAGGCTGTTCGAGCTTATCGAGTAATATTTCCTGACTCAGAAAAGCAACTAATTAAACTGTCTCAAGACTTAATTATCAAGTAAGAAAAAATTCTTCATCTTCTATTCTGATTTTGTTCTTTTATGATATCTTATTTTATTGTAGAGTTTTTGATGAATAATTTGAAAATAGATGCTAACTCATGGTAAATGATTTGGATTTGTTTTAACCTTAGGCACTTTAAGATCTTCGAGGAAGACATAAAGAAAGGGATTTCTGCTGCAAAATTTTTGGTTATTCTTCGTAAGTACAAATTCAATCTTTTGACATATATTCCTTGTTATTTGAATGCATTTTCTCTTAATTAGTTATGTGGCTGCATTCTGTCTAGATTTAATGTCTTCTTTGTGTTCAAAAAGATCTTTTTCAATCTCGAGTCCTTTTTATACATTTCACTTGTCTGCATGTGCTTGAAGC
>JANZLC010000004.1:6335067-6350062 GCA_026413385.1 Erythroxylum gracilipes
CAAGAAATCAGAGCTAAACTACCTGTCGTCAAGCTGAGCAGCTTTCTTTCCTTTATCCATCATCTCCTCCTACTCTTCCGAGGTTTAAATGACCTCCAACAAAACAGTGTAAAGATTTATCATCAAGACAACACCTCTTCCTACTCATCTCATCGCAAACTTCCGACCCGCACCGAACCATCCTCCTGTATATTCTCAATGCGTAATCCGACGTTCTCTTAGTAGCCATCAACAAAATAATGGAATTATACGTCTTCACATCAGCTGGGCAAACTATTTCTTTCATCTTCTTCAACAACTCGTGAATCATATCCACACTCTTCTGATTTCTAAAACCTGTGATCAAGCATGTATAAACTGGAGTGTCTAGCACGCACCCAAAATCAACCATTTCATCAAAACAGTCAATTGCATCTTCCATCATTCTCTGATTACAGAGATATGGAATCAAAATCGTACAGCTCTGGAAATTAGGAGATAGACCCTTGGCTTTCATAACTTCAAACAACTTGATTGAATCAGACCTCTTTCTACACTTCAACAGCCCTTGAAGCATAAAATTATGAACAACAACATCTGGCTTAAAGCCCTTATCAATCATTTGATTCCTATCTCTACCCGCCTCCGTCAAATTCTTCACCTTGCACCATCCATCGAGCAACACAGTGTAAGTCCTCGGATTGGGCACAAACCTATCCCCCAACTTCCCAAACATCGCTTTCGCTTCTTTTCCAAGCGTTGCCTTACCAAGACAATCAAGCAACGAATCAAATGTCTGAAGAACTACTTTATACTTGTACTTCATCAACTTAAACATCCCAACAGCCTTTTTTCGCTTTATGGCCTCAGCAAAAGCTCTCATTGCAATTTCAAATGTTTCTATTGTCAACACCCTGTTAACGTCCATCTCCTCCATTGACACTATTGTCTCAGACTGCTTAGGCTTTCCTATTATGCCCATCATCGAGTTATAAGTCCTTGAGTTGTGCGAAAAACCAGGCCTCTCCACCGTCCAATTGAAGAACCGAAGTGCAGGTTTTCTAGCGTGACGGAACCTTTCCAGCACATTCACGACCAGATCAGGAGTTAAATTGGTGCTACACCCATCAACAGCAGCCTCCATGGTGCTATCAAATGCAAACAATTCGTCAATCACCTTGCACAGACGCTCGACCTCCTCAGGATCTACACTTGAGTTCACAACTACACCTTTATTTTCACATTGGCACTCATCAATCTCATCATTATTTCGAGTTCCACCATCAGCATAATCCCCAAAGTCACCGAGGCTAGGAAGCGATGCTGTTAGTGGCAATGTTTTTTGAAAATGATAGAGCGAAGAGGAGTGTGGCAAAAGAAGTGAAACTTGACGGTGAGAATTATAGAAAGCACAATTAAGAGGAGAATCACACAAACGAGACAAGGGCAAAGAGCTACAATTAGGAACGCGCATTTGCTCTCGGCGACCCCGTTTTCGTCTTTCTCTTTGTCTCTGATCGAGATAGAGAAGCTTCGAGGCGGCGTAGAGTTGGCCATTGCAATCGGAATAACAAGATTGGTACTGTAAGCAGCGACGGCGTAACAACACAGAGATCGTGGCGCGTGGTTTTAGAGAATGAGACATTGGACCGCCATTAAGAAAGAGCACTAAACTGAAGCAACTGGAATTTTGAGACAGATGATAGTGGTTGTAATTTAACGCGCCGTTTAAATCAATCGAAACTGTGAGCGAAATGTTACAGCTCTACTACATCTACAAGTAGTAATAAACCAGCAGTGGATGGTGATGTGACTGAGGAAGGTGTAACCAACGGGTCGACCGTTGGGTTGGTTGTGAGATGGACATCATGTGTTCGGACTTGGGCCTTCCGATCCGACAGGGGGCTTATTTTGGACCGATTTAATTGTATTGGACTGAAACGACGCAGTATTAAAATTCAGACACAAAACAGTTGCATAATAATAATAAAAACAAGCTAAAATTAGATTTTGAAACTCAATGTTTATAATTTTGAAGAGTTGAAGTCCAATATTTTTAAAATATTAAAAATTACCTTTTTATAAATTAAATGCTATCTCAATTATATTTTATTTTTTAAATAAAACAGTATCCTATTCCTATGTGACTTAATATTTAAAATGTATAAATATAAACTATGTTATCACGTGATAAGTGGGAGGCTTAAACAGTAAGCTCCATTGTTATATTTTTTAATTTAGTAAAGTTAATTATGTTATAATAAAGTTCACTTTTTATTTAATAATATAAAATTAATATTATTATTGATATAATATTTAATTAATCTCGAACAGCATTAATTGATAAACCCCAAATTCCCGCCAAGTAACGCCGATCGAAGCATTTGCCGGGAATTCCCGCCACATTGCTATCCCAACTTCACGGTATTAGTTCCAGCCTAAGCTACATGTCAGTGAGATGATGCTTATTTAGGACCAGTGTTCTTCTCAAGACCTTCTCTTGTCCCTTAGCCTCTGTAAGCTTTTGTTTTTGTTACAATTTTCTCGAGTGACTTAGAAATGGCGCCGTCTAGAAAGCAGAACAACGGCAGGTCGCCGCTGGTCAACCCTCAAAGCCAAATCACAGCTTTCTTTTCGAAAACACCATCTCCTTCTCCAACCCAAAAGCCCGCCAAAACTGTCACTAACACTGTGCCAAAACCTAGCTCTAGGAGCCCTAGCCCTAGTCCTACCACTCCGTCACCGCTCCATCCCAAGTCGAAAAAGCCGCTTCTAGTTATTGACCAAACACCTTCCCCTTCTCAGTCTGCGTCTACGCCTGGAGCCGCCGTTAAGTCGTACGGCGATGAGGTGGTGGAGAAGAGGATTAGGATTTTCTGGCCTCTGGACAAGTGTTGGTACGAAGGTTGTGTGAAATCTTATGATAAGAAATCGGGTAAGCATTTGGTTCTGTATGATGATTGTGAAGAAGAAAATTTGGATTTGGGAAAGGAGAAGATTGAGTGGGTTGAGGATACCACTGTGAAGTTCAAGCGGTTGCGTAGGGGTTCTTTGGCTTTCAAGAGGACGGTGATCGACGACGACGACGACGACGAGATGAAGGATGTTGTGGACGCTGACCATGACAATAACGGTGGTAATGATTCGAGTGATGAGGATTGGGGAAAGAGCTCGGAGAAGGAAGTTACTGAGGAGGAAGGCGATATGGATTTGGAGGATGAAGTAGAAGAGGTTAGTGATGAAGATGATAACAAGAAAGGTAAGCGAAATGATAAGAGAGGGCTGAGGAAAAGAAAAGCCAGTGGATGGAAGGTGGATTCTGTGAAGAAAAGCAAAGCTTGTGGAGATATGGATAAAGTAGGGCTTAGGATTTCTGCCGCGGAGCCTCTACAGAATAAGCAGAGTAAGTAATTTATGTATTTTTGTTCTGGTATAATAATGCATTTGTTTGTCTGTCATATACGTCATCGGGTGGGATTTGGGAATGGGAAGATATACTAATTATGGTGAATACTATATGGATAGTGTTGATTGGGTTTCAATTCTTAACTGGGTTTTGTCGTCCATTGTTTGAGAATTTGTTTATGTTTTTTCTCATTCTTTGTCTTATTCCTTTGGTGATATCCGTATGCATTGGATCGTGGGTGTTTGTCTTAGTACGATGTTATAAATAAAACCATGGAGTTCAATTAGCGGTCGGGTGTACATCATGAGTGCTGAATTTCGACTTGCTATGTTGCAGATGGGGTGTCTAATAGTCTTGATGATCACTTGATGGCTGATCCTTCTGAGAGGTTTAGCGCACGTGAAGCTCAGAGGTTCTTGTTTCTTGGAAGGTAAGTTCTTGTTGCAACTTCATAGTCCAGTCCAATAGTCTCAAGCATAAGATCTTATGGTCTTGTGAGGGGAACTGTAAAATCAGGCATTTCTTCTCAGTACATGTACCACGATTGCAATTCTGGAGTCCATGAATAGTAGTTTTGTGAACCATGTATATCCAGATAGATAGAAGAGTTAATCTCCATAGATACATATGCACACAATTATTAGAACTAGCATGCAATGTCCAATTTTGGTTTTTATCGCTTTTATTGTTTCAAACGAGGAACCACTGTTTTCAATATCCTTCATGGTTAATGTGGTTGCACTTTTTATTTGGACCTGAAACAGAGAACGAAAAGACGCCAAAAGAAGGCATCCTGGAGATGCAGATTATGATGCAAGGACCCTATACTTACCTGCTGACTTTTTGAAGGGCTTAACAGGTGGCCAGGTAAGCGCTCTATAATTGATGCTGGATTATAATTTTGCCTACTTTATTTTCAATGTGTATTGTTTGAGTTATGGAAAACATGAACACAATTTCTGTATAGGCCAAGCATAGAAAAGCTGGACTATTAGCCAATGAAACCTTTTAGTGTTTGAGGTTCTTTTTCATCTTGGATGGTTGAAAGTTGAAGCATATTAAAATTGTAATCAGAATACTTTTTTTGTTATCTGCAGAGGCAATGGTGGGAGTTCAAGTCAAAGCATATGGATAAGGTTTTATTTTTCAAGGTATGTATCAAAGTATATTTGAACTACGCATCATTGTCGTCATTTCACTTGATTCAAACAACTGATAACTATATCTTTCAGTCAACTAATGAATATATCTTTATTCTTTCCTTTCTAATTGGTACAGATGGGAAAATTTTATGAACTCTTTGAAATGGATGCCCATGTAGGAGTTAAAGAACTAGATTTGCAGTATATGAAGGTATTGATTGGTTTTAGCCAATACTCACAAATCTGTTAATTTCTTCTGGATACTGGCCTCTTTCTCTTGTGACCTCCTTGCTGTATTCCCGCAAGCAAATGTATTTTCTCATATGTTTCTCTCATCTCTAATTTGTTCCTGCTTCATTAGGGAGAGCAACCTCATTGTGGTTTTCCAGAGAGAAACTTCTCAATAAATGTGGAGAAATTGGCTAGAAAGGTTGGGCAGATCGATGATCTCTAGCCTAAATTCACTTTTCTTTATTTTTTACATTTATTTTGTATATGTTGTTCTCTGAGGAGCTTGCCTTGCAGAACAGGGTTATCGAGTTCTAGTTGTAGAGCAGACAGAAACACCTGAACAACTGGAGCTCCGAAGGAAAGAAAAAGGTTCTAAGGACAAGGTATAACGATCCTTATTGGCTTTAAAATAATTTCATCTTCTCTATCATCAAATTTTCCTGTAGTAGACTTATAAATTGCTATGTGTTTTAATGTTTGTCCTCGAGGACCTCAACTGGGTAATAATGTTTGGAGTACATCTTTCATTAGATATTGAAATTTTCTGGCACTTGGACTTGATATAGCAATCATTCATTCACTTGTATACTTTTTTCTGATTATTGTTCTTTTTTGGTTATTTATTTTCCTTCTCAATTGGATCGTTTTGTGGTGGTTTTGTGCTCAGTTCATAATCTCAACTTTGACAGTTTTTTTATTGTTTTAGGTTGTGAAACGTGAAATATGTGCCATAGTTACAAAAGGAACACTAACAGAGGGTGAATTGCTTTCAGCAAATCCTGATGCTTCTTATCTTATGGCTGTGGCTGAAAGTAGTGAGCATTTGGCAGACAAAAGTTTCCAGCGTTTGTTCGGGGTGTGTGTGGTTGATATTGCGACCAGCAAGATTATCCTTGGACAGGTTTGTTCTTTGGTAGTAGTCATCACCATGTTTTATGTGTTTAAAAGCCAGTGGTCATTTCAATTTAACCATGGTCAATCATGAATGAATCTTTGCCAGTTTGTGGATAATGAAGAATGCAGTTTATTTTCTGCTCTATTATCCGAGTTGAGGCCAGTAGAAATCATAAAACCTGCAAAGATGCTCAGTTCTGAAACTGAAAGAGCAATTATGAGGCACACTAGAAATCCGTTGGTCAATGAGTTGGTTCCTCTCTCAGAGTTCTGGGATGCTAATACAACTGTTCGTGAAGTGGAAATTATCTACAAGCGTATTAGAGATCAATCTGCTTCTGGAAATCTAATTGAAGGGGATTTGGAGTCAGTTAATTTTCATACTAAAGATAAGAAATCAAGGTGGCTGCCTGTTATTTTGTCCGAGCTAGTGAACAAAGGAGAAAATGGTAGCCTTGCTCTTTCAGCTCTTGGAGGCACTCTATATTATTTAAAACAGGCGTTTCTGGATGAGACATTACTTAGATTTGCAAAGTTTGAATCACTTCCTTGCTCTGAGTTTGCTGGTATTGATAAAAAACCATACATGGTTCTTGATGCTGCTGCCATGGAGAACCTTGAAATTTTTGAGAACAGCAGAAATGGAGATTCTTTAGGGTAATCATGTTATGCACATTATCTTGACAAGATTACTATCATGCACATTATATTGACAAGATCACTGTTTTAATTATCCTAAGGCAATTGATTATTCTATGAAGGACATTATATGCACAGTTGAACCATTGTGTCACAGCTATGGGAAAGAGGCTACTGAAAACATGGCTAGCTAGGCCTTTATACCATTTGGATTCTATTAAGGTCCGCCAAGATGCAGTAAAAGATCTACAAGTAAGATTCTATTTGGTAGTCATGGTTTAGTTTGTACACTGTTTGACAGGGCTATCATCTTTATCCATTATGTTTCTAGATTTTGATCATTTGCAAATATTTCTGGTCCATTGATTACATCTGTAAGTTCTTGTGTCCTATGGTGCCTGAAATGTGTTGTCTAGTAATTTGAATCTGCTGTCATGATAGTTGTGATGCATTCCTTTTCTTCACTATTCTGTTATCTTTGAGCTCTTATGACATGTTTTGATTTAATTTTGTGAGGGGCTTTAAGGATTTAGTTTCATTTCTGGATGTAAGTTTTGAATCCATTCCGAAGTTGAAACTTTGTCATTGCATATATACTTAACACATTCACATTCATATTGACAACAATGCATCAAAGAACTATAATCTGATCTGGAATAGCTGTGTCTTATTGATGGATCTACTTATCTTGGTTTTGGTTCCGTGGATCTATGCTTTATGCCACCTTATGTTCACCTCTTGTTGCTTCTCCCAGTTATGGTTGTACCTTTACTGTGATGTGTTTATGCTACTCAGGGAAAAAATCAAACAATGGCACTTGAATTTAGAAAAGCACTGTCCAGACTTCCAGACATGGAACGATTGCTTGCCCGGATATTTACTAGCAGGTAAAGCTGAGAAGGAATGCCCATGTATTTTAACATTTCTCTGACATTAAAAGAATTACAGTTTTTGGTACATTAAGTTTCTATGCGCACTGGACTCAATGCAGTGAGGCAAATGGAAGAAATGCAAAAAAAGTGATTCTGTATGAGGATGATGCAGCAAAGAAGCAGCTGCAGGAGTTTATATCTGCTTTACGTGGCTGTGAATTAATGGCCCAAGCATGTTCTTCACTTGGTGTGATATTGGAACATGTTGAGGCAAGGCAACTACATTATTTGTTAACATCTGGTAAGTTGGATTTGATACTTTCTGACCTTTTCAATGCCTTCTGTCAGCTTATTTTGCTATGTTTCTGCAGGTAAGGGTGTTCCTGACATTCATTCAATTCTTCAACAATTCAAGGATGCCTTCAACTGGGCAGAAGCCAACAGTTCCGGACGTGTCATTCCTCTTGGGGGAGTTGATGCACAATACGACACTGCTTGTAGAAGATTGATGGAAATTGAGTCTGATTTGGCTAAACACCTAAAGGAACAACAGAAGTTGCTTGGAGACACATCAGTAAGGACCTTTTTACTATATGTTGGTATTTGGTAGTGGAATATGTTCTGCAGTTAAAGAAGTCCTGTCCTTGCATGAAATGTTACAGATTACTTATGTGACAGTTGGCAAAGAAGCTTATTTGTTAGAAGTTCCAGAGCATTTACGTGCAAGCATTCCTCGAGATTATGAGTTGCGTTCATCCAAAAAGGTAAAGAATGGATCTATGATTAGTGGACTATAGAGTAATGGAGTTGCTTTCTGTCACATAAATGAATAGTAGAAATTTGAATCAACACTAGGTGCATGTCTTCCCAATTTTAGCGAACTCATAGGGAAAGCATTTGCACTAACTTCTCAAAGAAGGATGGCCAAATGCTGACAAGAATTTTTGTATTAGAATTTCCTGAAAGTCTTTATGAACTAATACATTGTGTTTCTTGCTCCTTTAGAATTCCAAACAACTAATTGCATTACCAAATTTCAAGAGTTACTATAAAGATCAAATGACAAATGACTTATTTATCTGTTTGTCACTGTCACCCAGACCTAATCTTTCCCTTCACAGGCACTGTACTGGAGGACTGTTCTGGACTTGCTTTTCTTAGTTTCAGTTGCCATTTTTTTTTCATAGAACGTGGTATATGCAGGGGTTTTTTAGGTACTGGAACCCAAAAATTAAGAGATTCTTAGCGGAGCTCTCACAAACTGAATCTGAAAAAGAATCCACATTGAAGAACATTTCACAGCAGTTAATTGGACGCTTCTGTCTGCATCATGATAAGTGGAGGCAGCTGGTTTCCACTGTTGCAGGTATAAACATAAACACCTACATTTGATCATGTGAAATAAGGCTGCTTTCTTATCTGCTTTTTCCCATTATGTTTCCCCTATCCCAGTCCTCCAATGTTTTGCATTTCATTTTGCTTCAAGGGACAAGAAATAATTTTATCCCTATTCTTGATAAGTTTATAATCCTTTCCTGAAATTTGATTTATGCACATTGCAGAACTAGATGTCTTAATCAGTCTGTCAGTTGCTGGTGATTTTTATGAAGGACCGTCATGTTGTCCAATCATCTTGCACCCTTCATCATTATCAAGTGAAGTGCCGCGATTATCTGCAAAATGCTTGGGACATCCTGTTCTTAAGAGTGATTCATTGAACAAGGGTGCATTTGTCCCCAATGATATTAACATTGGTGGTTCTGGTTGTGCCAGTTTTATCCTTCTCACTGGCCCTAACATGGGTGGAAAGTCTACCCTTATCCGCCAAGTTTGTTTGGCTGTGATTCTGGCTCAGGTATTTTTATTTTCTTGTAGCATGTTGGCTTTGTGTTGTCTGTCCATACCCAATAGTTTTTGCTCTTTCACAGGTTGGGGCTTCTGTTCCTGCACAAAACTTTGAATTGTCACCTGTTGACCGAATATTTGTACGAATGGGTGCAAAAGATCATATAATGGCTTGTCAGAGTACTTTCTTAACAGAACTTTCGGAAACTGCACTAATGCTGGTGAGTTTCTAATGTAGTTCAAAGCATGTTATAGGAGAAATTTACTTATCTCATGGTTGTTTTCCTTATGAGTTAGTTCATTTTTCCTTTATTTATTGGAGACTTGCAAATAATCAGTTTGATTTTTGTTACTATTAAACTGGAGTTGAATAAAGAAGAGCAAACTCAGGAATTAGAAATTGTTCATGTTTTCATTCATGTAATGTGTTACTTACAAACTGCCATGTGTCAGTTTCATGTTTTGGTTGTAGTCTCAGTCACACGTCTCCTATGTTCTCTACTAACAAGGGACAGTTACTATAATTGGGTATATCTCCTTGAAAATTATAGCAACGGTTATATTTAATCAAAATGAAGAGGACCGGAAAGTAAACAGTCATTCATCAGAAAGATTGATTCTTGGGATTGTAGGTTCTCCCTAATGAGCCCTTGATTTTCAGCAGTAGGTTGACAAGGAAGAAAATGTAGCAAACAAAAGTTTCTTGTTAATTCTACTTCAGATTTTAATGTTACAAGATCCTCATAAGATCTCAAACCTGGGAATGTAACAATTATCTTTTCCCTGAAACTAGCAGAGGCAGCTTTTCTCTCTGCTCACGTTTATCTCATATTTGAACTTTTTATATTTGCTTCCAGTCTTCTGCAACTGGTAATTCCTTGGTTGCTCTGGATGAACTTGGTCGGGGCACATCAACATCAGATGGACAAGCAATAGCGTAGGTGTCATTGGATTTGCAATTGTTTAAGTTTTGAACAGCTTATTCTTTTTGGGTTATACCTTCAAGTTTTAGTTTCGTTAGTCCCCTGATGTCTTGGTTTAACTCGACCTTGATAAATATCCCACCTGTTATTCTATCCTTGGCAGGGAATCAGTTCTTGAACATTTAGTCCACAAGGTGCAGTGTCGGGGAATGTTTTCAACTCACTATCACCGATTAGCTGTAGACCACGAGAAAGATCCCAAGGCATGGATCTATTTTTTTATGTTGGCTACTGTGTTTTTCCCTTTTTCCTACTGGCACTGATATGTTTTAATTTACATAGGATAAACTGAGGTGTTGGTTTACTTTCTGACGTTTAAACAATACAATGTAGATAAATGCCAAAATGCTTTAAGTCCGCATGGTCATTTAATTTATATGATGTCTTCTTTGTAATGTCTTTCGTTTCTGCTATATAATAGGTTTCACTCTGCCATATGGCTTGTCAAGTTGGAAATGAGGTAGGAGGAATAGAAGAAGTTACATTTCTTTATAGATTGACGCCTGGTGTATGCCCAAAAAGCTATGGTGTGAATGTTGCAAGACTGGCGGGTAAGATTCTTGTTACTTTGATGCCTTTTTCTGGATTCTTCGTAAGATCTCTGAAACTTGTTAGGTGCAACTGACTGATTGACTACAAATAATAGTGACAGCAATCATGAAACTACTGGAGATTTACTTAATGTCATAAAGTTTCTTTACTTTCTCAGAGTTCGTATGAGAAGCAAAAGTTTCTCCGGAATTGTCATGACAAATGACCTCCAATTAAATGAATATTTTAATGATTAAACAAAACATGATTTGAGTGAACTCAGTTCAGGCGTGTCTAACCACTGGACTGCATATTGCTTTCTCTCTGTTACAATATCTGGTTTTAGAATATTTTGAGAAAATTGGAGAGTACAATTTTTATTTTGTTTGAAGCATGAAATTTGTTTCTTGTTCGATTGTACAGGAATTCCTGTCTCTGTACTAAAAGAAGCTACCTCAAAATCCAGAGAACTTGAGACAATATGTGCTAACCATAAAAAGGAGTCTGATTGGAAGTTAGCTATCCCAAGTTGTAACGAGATGGTGGTCTTCATCCATAATTTGATGAATCTTACTACGAAACTCGATTGCTCAGGGTCTTCTGAAAATGCTGGAATTAGCTCTCTTACTCAACTTCAACATAGAGTGCGAAAGCTATTGCAGATCTGAAGCTTTTTTTTTTTTCCTGTCATACCTGAAGTTTGTGTCACATTTTGACGTGTATTTTAATCAGGAGCCTTGTTGAGCAGTTCTTCCAGGTCTTGAGATATTAATGTATAGATAACTTGTAGATTTTGATGGAGCCCACGTTATAAATTGATTTCGCTATTGAATTTTGTGGCGGGTATTAGCTCTATTACAATTTGTGCAAGATGGACTTGGGTTAACCAGCTCCTTGCATATTAACGTTGATCTTTTATGACAATCAGACTTAGAGTTCTCCTTGTGAATAATATTGCTGTAAACAATGATCTTAAAATCAAAGTGGATTTGCCGGTTTGATCGGAATAAATAATACGAATTGATTAATTGTTTGGTTTAGTTTATGTTTATAATTGTTAGAAATAAAAATCGACCAGTTAAGTAACCTGGTGGTTCTTGTTGAATTCATAAATGCCTTAAAATTGTAAGTCATCTTTTTCTGCCTTACTTGATTTTTTAGTTTTTATATTGAACTAAACATTAGCCTGACTCTTTAATTTTAGGATAATTCAAATTTCAAATTCTTTAGTAACATTTTGATTTTTTTTGATCTGTTTTGTTGGTTTCTTATTTGTTTGTTTCAACCTTCTGTATTGGTCCTTAAATTATTCTGATTCCTTGTGTCATGTTACAAGTTAACCCTCGTTTATTGTTCTTTTGACTGAAGACATTGTTCTTTTGACTGAAGACAAATTTCAAACTAACAAAGAGAAGACTCAAAGTTTACAGGAAATTTTTTTTTTGGACTTTTATCTTTTGTTTTGTTTTCATCATTAAAACATTTATGATTTATTTTTGTTTTGGTTTACGAATCTATTTAAAGATGTTGAGTTTACTGGTAAGTTTTTGGTTAAGAAACAATGGGGGTTTCTCTCTTTTGGGACTGTAGGACACTTAGGTTTCAAGATTATGGGGTGTGGAATTTGAGCTGGGGTCCTTTCAATTTGTCCTTATGGTGTCAACTTCACTCTGTCTTTGTTTATTTATGTCTCACACTTTCAATGTAACAATGTTATGGAACTTTGCTGTATGTGCGATATAATTGTTAACCATATGCTTAAAAGGATTGAGAACTATTTGCCAGCTAATGATTTATGTTCTCCTATTCTATTTTGATCTTTCTTAATTATCTAAACTTTGTCTATGTCAGGTATCTTTTGCTATTCAATACTGATAGTTGAAGATAACATCCATATGTTGACACCATTTAAGTGGAGTAATAGTTTCACTTTCATTTTGTTGCTATCTAAAATATTTATTAAGTTGTCTGAATAATTGAGGTTTGAAGCATGACTAACTCCTCTATTCTCTTCTATTAAAGGGTTTATGTTGTTTACCACTTAGGATTGTTATGCTTGTAATTATGTACTCTATAGCCTTGTTGTATCATTGAAATTTCATACAGAAATAACAAAGCAACTTGGGTTGTTTAGATTTCCCTTCCAATCCTCTAATATTGAACTTTTTGATGACCTTTAATTGTTCTTTGACTCATCCCATTTCTTGATTTGTGGTGTAGATGTTTTTGGATACTAGTGAACAAATGAAGACTTCAACCAGCTTTAGACGTTCCAATCTCCAAATTCTTTGGTTTAAGCTCAAGCTCCTTTTTGCAAATTTGGTTGAATGCACTGAAAGTAAAAGGTTTTCATCTTTGCGTATAAAAAGATGACAGAACCATCACCATTTAACTAACAGGTTCATCAATATCCCATCACATATGGGCTAATTCTTGTAATAAAATCTCAAACAAGTCATTGGAAAGACCAAAAGGTGACTTAGGATCATTTCTACCTCCAAGAAGAAGTAACTTGCAATCCCTTTCTTTACTCGAAAGTTATCTCTTTAATTGAAAATTCGAAAGCGTAAAATGAGTAATCAAAAAGAGAATATGTGACTTCATAAAGGCCTAAAACTTTGCCAAAAATCCCCAACCCGTACACGGTACACCATCATATCCCCAACTCTGTTATTTTCAACTGCTACAAGAAATCTGGGTCTGTTGGAGTTGTTTGGAGATGTTGTTTGTGCGAAGATGGATCACCTTAAAAGCAAGTTAGGATTCTCGCCATCATTGGTGGAAAGAAAATGTCGACTCCTTAGCCTGAGAACTACTTCTTCTTTGTGTCACTGAATCTCATACATGAAACCCTAGTACCATTCTCGAGGCCTATACCTTCACAGAAGTTTTCAAGTATGGAAGGCGTATTAAATTGATTGAGAAGATTAAGTTTGATTTAATTGTCGGTAGCTTCCTTGTTTTCAACCCAAAGATAGGAGCTCGACTTTAGTTACAACGTGATCATGCAAGTGACCATTTTTTTCTAACATTTTCAAATTAATATCTTTTTCATATCTTTTTAATCATGTCAAATTTGGGAATGGGAGATACTTATCAAGTGTGTTAATTGATGAAACCAAATAATACACGGTAACAGACATGTCAAATCTTGACATAAATGTTATTAAATGTATTAGTTTATCAAATTAAATGTGTAGGACAGGTATTTTCAATATATGTTGTTTACTTAGAACGTCCAAATCGTATAATTGTGTACAAGACTTACAATTTTTTTTTTTTTGTATTTTCTGGTTGAAATTATAACAGAAAGTATGGAATCATCATTAAAAAAAGATTCAATTAACTTAACATTTTCTATTAGTGGTAAGTCCGGTCTAACACATAATTATATTTCTTCTTCCTAGACATTTGATGAAAATATTCAATATAATTTTATATATTATGGTAGAATATTTAAAAAGGGATAATTTATATAACGCGGGAGCATTTTGTTGTTAAGAGTAATATTACGTCTTGAAAAAAAAAACTTCTGTTGTACATGAAAGGATTGAAAATTATTTACAGCAATAAGTAAAAAAAAGAAAGATAAAAAAGTTTATAATGTATCTTTCGGAGATTAATATGTATTAGATAAAGGAAAAAAGGAAAGTTGTTATTGACATAAATTCTTATTTTTCTTCAAGAACTACTCCTGAATTTCAACCCAGTTTAAAAAATATTTTGGTTAATAAGGATGTTACTTGCGATGTAAACGAATATGGGTTAGATGATTATATCATTTATGTATTTCTTTAAATGCTTTAAATTCACTTTATTTTTTTTTTTGGAGGCAATAGATGTTACAATAATAATAGGTATAGGATTTAAGACACCTTATTATGAATGCACGTGCCTTCACTTCAAGATTTAAGAAAGGAATATCAGTTGATTGCGGATATAAGTCTAGCTAGGAAATGATAGGATGCACTATTATAATAGATGGTAAATTGATCAAAGAAATCTTAATTAATTTCTTGATTTACTATAATATTGGAACAACAAATGCTTCTGATATGATAAAAAGTGCTTATGCATTATTATATAGTGGGTTATACTAAACAATATTGTGCATTTTGTTATAGATAATACAACTAATTATGTATCAATTGAGTACATATTATAATTAAAGTATGAGCATATTTATTGGTCTCTATGTGTTGCTCATTGTATAAATCTTATTTTAAAAGATGTCGGAGGCAAAGACCATATTTCTACTTTTTTTCTATGTGTATCTAAAATCACAATTTTTGTGTATAATCATATTACATTTTTTTTCTTTGTTAAGAAAGCAAGAGGATTGAGTTGATATTGTGCATCCTACTACCACTAGGTTTACAACTCATTTATTACCTATAAAAATGTTTATAAACATAAACAACTACTTTAAAATTTAGTTGATAAGTAAATATTTTTCAAGTTATAAGTTATCAA
>JANZLC010000004.1:6358551-6370921 GCA_026413385.1 Erythroxylum gracilipes
GAAAGAGTGAACATGAAGAAAGGACGCAAGATAGTGGTGGCAGTGGACGAGAGTGAGGAGAGCATGCACGCTCTATCCTGGTGTCTCAGTAACCTTGTTACTCGCAGTTCAAATAGCACGCTGATCTTACTCTACGTTAAGCCCTCACCTATCGTCTACTCCCAGTTTGATGCTAAAGGTTTCTACTTTTCCTGCTCTCTTGATTTTGAGTTTCTCTTCCCTTTTATCATAAGCCATTTGCTATCAGGATTCGTGTTTTCTGGAGATGTAATTGCTACAATGGAAAGATACAGCTCTGCTTTGGTGAATTCTGTGATGGAACGAGCAGAAGCTGTCTTTAAGAATTTCAGCAACCATGTAAATCCATCTTCTGCTTCATCTTTTTCTGTTTCCTTTCTCTGTATCTCTGAATGTTAATATGTACACTCTATGTATAACAGGTAAACGTGGAGAAAGCGGTCAGGACTGGAGAGGCTAAAGATGTTATATGTAACACAGTCGAAAAGCTTGGAGCGGATACTTTGGTCATGGGAAGTCATGGCTATGGTTTTTTGAAGAGGTTTTAATTTAATTGCTAAGTTCCATATAAATCTGATTATATTACTGGCAGGAACTGAATATTTCGAGACTGTTATTGTAGGGTTCTGCTTGGAAGTGTGAGTCATCATTGTGCAAAGTATGCGAAATGTCCAGTGGTGATTGTGAAGCACTCACCCAGCAATTAGACGACTTCCTTTTACTCAAGTCTGCATGTATATAGTTATATGGGATAACTAATATATATGTCTGATGTATAAAAAATTACCCTATTCCACCAATTATTTTCTCCACATATATCCTTAAGATCCCAAATGAAGATGTTAAATACACCAATATGACAGTGACTCCCAGTTTATAACAGGAAATAGATACATCTCGTGTTAGACCACAGGCAGGTAAAAAGCAATGTTCTTACGCATCGGTTCTGCTTCTGAGTTGATAGTTTTAAATAGCAGAATCGCGAGACGAACTCATAGTTCTCTGTCTCGGTTGCCAAACCAATAGAAGGTTTGAAAAAGAGGAAAAGAAGAAGCTCACTGGTGAGTGGATAGGAGAACCTGCATAATTGGAAAGACTTGAGTGAAGACTATGGTGCCAATCATCAGAATTCAGAACCTTTAGATTGAGAAAATGTTGAAAAGGGTTCGATAAACGAATAAAACGTTGACGACAGATATACAATCGGAGTTGAGGTTGAGCATTTGCACTGATGTAACATAAAAAGGTTTAGCCCTTTTTGATACATTTATTTTATTACCCTAATAAATAAAATTATATGACATTTTACCAAAAAAAAATTATATGACATTAAATTATAAATTCTTTAATCTTTCTCTTATGTTACAAGGCAAATTTCCTATAAATAATATATCAATCAAATAATAACATTCAGGCCGTTGCTTGTGTTTATTAAAAATAAATAAAAAGAGAAAATATATAAATATATAAAATTTTAAAATATATGTTTATTATCAAAGAGATCTTATTAAATCCTTCGTTGTAGTATAATTTAAAATCTAATAGGTTGCGTTAATTCTTAATATTAGGAAATTTAGAGAATAATTAAAAAATTAAATGAAAAATAGGTAAAGAAAAAAAAGAAAGAAAGTGTATTTAGTGTCTGTTTGGTTTTCATTTTAAATGATGAATAAGCACTTTTTTCTATCGCAAAAGTTTTTTTTAAGAAAAATAAATGATTGAGTGTAAAATGAAAAAGTATTTTTTTAATAGATATAGCTTTTTTGGCAGCTAAAGTATAACTTTTTAAGAAGCTCAAATTTAGAACTTTTCAAAAAGTATCTTTTCAGTAGATTTTTAAGATAAATTAATGAGCCTATTTTTTAGTCTCTTTTGCTCTTATGTTTTACATATAATTCCCACAATACTTACAAACTCATCTTCACATTTATTTTGAGAATTATATACTATTATTTGACTTTTTTATATGTTTTAATAGTTATTTTTTATATTAGTTTTACTTATGCTATAATCCATATAAAAGATTTGGTTAGATATATTTTCATTTATGTTTCATATGGTTTAAAATTATATAATAATTAATATAATGTGCTTTGCATATTGTTTAATATACTTTAAATAATATTTATATGCTTAAATAATTTTTATTATCAAATAAAATATATTTAAAATAAAATATTTTTATTTTTATGTTGTCAAATAATTTACTGTATGAAGCTCTTTCAAAATAACTCTTTTTTAAATGACAGCTAAACAGTAAACTGACTTCTTAAAAAAGCTCTTATAAAAAAGCTCTATTGACAAAACTATACTAAAAAAACTCTACTAATATAAGTTCATTCAAACAAAATAAGCTCTATTTTTTCTTATTTTGTTCTTCTTTTTTGTTTTTTTGAGGGGGTTATTTTGTTCTTCTGATTCTTCGTAAAAATAACCCTCGAACATGGGCCGTTTTTACGACCATGTAGCCAGTGTCAGTGCCATACGACGTCATCTTCTAATTAAAAGTACGAAAACTGCTCTTTTTTTTTTCCCTTACAAACGCCGTCGCATTACCCCCAGCTGAACATTTGCAGACTTTGACCGACCACATACATGGTTATTACTTATTCCTTCAGAATAGTTTCTCATGCCACCCTCGTCTCGTTGTTAGACATTGCCTGAGAATCGAGGATCGTCACTAGCAGAACTTGTGAGAGTTGGATCACGCACTCCTCTAATCAAATTACCATATAGAACAGGAATTGAAGGCCATGTTTCTGCTCGATTGGTTCTATGGGGTGTTGGCGTCTCTCGGTCTCTGGCAGAAAGAGGCAAAGATACTGTTTCTAGGGCTCGATAATGCTGGCAAAACTACCTTGCTTCATATGTTGAAGGACGAGGTTTCATTTCTTCTTCGTTTTTCACTCTTTCTTCGTTGCTGGGCTATTACTCGACTTTGAGTTCCGATTTAATGTTTTGTGTCGGGACGCTGAAAGTTGAGTGCTCGACCTCTGATTTGAAAGTTTAGACTCATGTTATTTGATCCTGCTAAAATTGGAAATGAACTGGAATTGGACCTAATAGTTCTTGTTTTGTTATGTTTATCTGTGTTTTGCTATATGGTTCAGTAGAACTCACTATTAGGTTTATTTTAGGCAGATTGTTGAGCTCCGGTTGGCTGCGGGCGCATAGTATTGAACCGGCGCTCTTTGCTATCTTGTGATTTTTTTAATCTTTGGAGTGGTGGGTGTTGTAACTTTGTGAATAATATTGGTTTGGTTGCAGAGATTGGTTCAACATCAACCTACTCAGTATCCCACTTCCGAAGAGCTTAGCATTGGGCAGATCAAGTTCAAGGCATTTGATTTGGGAGGTCATCAGATTGCTCGCAGGGTGTGGAAGGACTACTATGCTAAGGCAAGTTAATCGTGACAATTTAGTTAGTTTTGCTGTTGTTTTTGCTGTCAATGTGATGGGTGAGAGTTCTTCTGCGATTGAGATATTCTTTCATTATACTGTTATAACCCTCTGTTAATTTGCTATAGGGTCGCCCATCAGTTGATGTTACTCCTATTCAATTTCCTTGAGAGTGCATGGTGTTTGGTTGATGTGAAATAAAATTTGCAGAACAATAATTGATTAAGCATTCATTTTCTTCTTTTACCATGTGCTTCTTCATTAATTATGACCATGGTGAATAATTTGATATATTGGACGTGGCTTGCAATTGTGGTTTTTTCAGCTCCTTGAGTTTATATCGTTTTGCATGACTTTTGATTTTGTTTTCTGTCCCCATTTTAGTACATTGATTGTTGCCCACATTCTTGGTCAACTCATATGCAATGTTCACAATCGCCGCATCTTGTTTTCTGCTAAAATCATGCAATCAAACTTGTTCAAAATTTCATTTGTCACATTGTCACTGGTACAGTGTTAATTGTTAGCTGTCTTATCTAGAAGAAAGCCTATATTCAGACAATATCCATGTCTGCGTTTTTGTGGCATGCTTTCTCTGTCTCTCCTTCAAATATAATTACTGTCTCTCTTACACCAAAAAAAAATAAAAATAAATGTTGATCTCTCTCCTTGATTTTGTACTGCGTTACAACCAGCAAATTGATGTGCTAGTATTTTAACAGGATAGAACTTTTTGCTTCTAGGTTAATGTTTGTGGGCGGCTTAAACTTTGATGTTATTGGCCTGCTCCTACTGTATTTTTTAGTGGTGTCCTAGTTGGATTTTGCTTCTATTTCCTGTTGAAGGACTCATTTAATGAGGAAAAGCATGTGGCTTTTAGGACAATAGATGATTGGTATACATGAAAATTGAAGTCTTTTATTTCCCTGTCTGCCCACCATATGGTGCATGTTAGTTGAGATTCAAGTTGTATTCCGACATGGACTGGCAATATAATGTGATTTGTTGTGATAAAGGTGGATGCTGTGGTCTACTTGGTTGATGCCTATGACAAAGAGAGGTTTGCAGAATCAAAGAAGGAACTGGATGCACTTCTTTCTGACGAGGCTCTGGCTAATGTACCATTCCTTGTTTTGGGAAACAAGATTGATATTCCTTATGCTGCTTCTGAGGATGAGTTAAGATACCACCTTGGTCTAAGCAACTTCACCACTGGTAAGGGCAAGGTAAACCTTGCAGACACTAATGTCCGTCCTTTGGAGGTTTTCATGTGCAGCATTGTTCGCAAAATGGGATATGGTGATGGCTTCAAATGGCTCTCTCAGTACATAAAGTAGACAGATTCCAGGCAAAAGGTACTGCAGAATCATGAATCCTTTATGCAGCCTAGCATACGGAAAAATTGTATTTCATGCTTGAATTGGATCTATCGTGTTTTGGACTGTGTGAGAGGTATTAATATCACCGCTCTGTAAAATGTACTGGTGGCCGCAGGTTTTTCTCTCCTCTTGTAGCTTGTTAATCGACTTGATTTAGTCCTGTTATTATAGATCGTGCTAGTCGATACTCCTATTATGCTGATTTCACGTCTATGACTAGGCATGGATGAATGTATTTCCGCAGATAAGTTGGAATGACATCTGTCTTCTATTTTCATTTTTGAGCTTTTTCTGGACCTAAATTCTATGAGTTCTATACAGATTCCAAGTAAATATTTAATGCACAAGAGACACAGGAGACGAGTCAAGTCTTGCTTGCCTGGATATTAGTCCCACAGTTCAGTAGGATACGGTAAAGGTAAACTGATGGATTTTCAGGAAGTATGGTCCCTGCTTATGGATCTAGTATATAGGGCGATTGATAACAAATTCTGCTTGCAATTTATGTAAAGAATGCTGTTTATGGAACTATTTTTACTAATCATAAAAAAAGGGCTCGTTTTAGAAGAGATACGTTGGAGAATGGAGAACTAAACGATTTCGAGAATAAACTCTTAATTATTTTAGAAATCCTTTATTCCACTTTCAGCAATATAATTTATCTAATTTTTCCCAAATTTTTTTTTAAAATAAACTCTGCACGATTCAGAAAATTAAGAAAAATAAATTTTGCACATTCTGCCCTTCCATGATCTACTCCGGCATAATCTGCTTATTCAATGTTTTTGTCATACATAACACTCGGTGTTGCCACGTTGTTGGCACACCCTCCTTGTGAAACGATCTACTCTTGCATCATTGTTCACAACACCTCCTCCTCCCCATCAAAATGGTCCTTGCCCTCAAGCATAAAAAAGGGCAACAAGCTTTGAGCATTGCAACATCCTCTTAAGACGCTTTTGCAGGAGATAAGTCAGACCAATAGACTAACACTTGTGTTGGTTTTGGAAGATCGTGGTCTAAAATAGCTTGCGTATTGGATGTAATTCGCCATTGGATAAAGGAGGAAGGGAAGGTTCAAAGAGTACGGATATCCCGTGGAAAGGTTTAAGACAATAGACATGGAAAACATGTAATTTGGAAGGAGGCGAATATAATTTATAAGCAACAAAACCAAATTTACTAATGATGCGGAAAGGCCTGCAAAAACCAGGGGAAAGTTTGGAGTCCCTTTAGTGGTGAGCCTGACTTGTCAGTAAGGTTGAAGCTTTAAAAGGACTAGATCCCCAGGTCGGTAACGGACAGGTCTGTGTTCAGCATCATAGGTGCTTTTCATGGAATTTTGAGCTTGATAAGTCAATCCTAAAGGTCCCGTAAGACTTCATCCTGTGCTATAAGTTCTTGATCCACGGCCTCAAGTCTAGTCTTCTCGGACGATAAGAGAGTAGTGATGGAGAAGGTCTTCCATATACCACTTAAAAGGAGGTAGTTTTGAGTGAAGAGTGGTAACTATACTCCATCCATGGTAGCCAACGCTTCCAGCGACAGGGACGATCACTTATAAAGCAACGTAGGTACATTTTAATTGTGCAATTAACAACTTCCATGTGACCATCGCTTGTGAGTGATAAGCAGAACTAAATGCTAATTTAGTACCACTCAATTTAAACAATTTTGCCCAGAATGAACTTGTAATGGTGGCATCTCTGTCACTAACAATGGTTTCAGGTAGCCCATGCAACTTGAAAATATGCTCATCAAATAAACGAGCTACACTTGCTGCGGTATAAGGATGTGACAGCAGAAGAAGATGGGCATATTTGGAAAAGGATCAACAATAACCAGCAAAACATTTTTACCTTGTGAAGAAGTTAGGAGATCAGATCCTTTGTTGCAAATAATCCTGTCCCACTCTGTCTTATTAGAAAACGATTTGTGAAGAAGTTAGGAGATCAGATCCTCTGTCGCAAATAATTCTGTCCTACTCTATCTTATTAGAAAACGACGTCGTTTTCTAACCAAAATACTGACAGCTAGGGACGGAGCCACAGTGGGGGCACTTGCCCCCATTGGCTCCAAAAGTTTCCCTAGCTCCCTTAAAAAATGCCCTCATTCCTCCGGAGCGCTCATTGTTTTTCACCAACAACAGCAAGAGCACAGAAAACGAAAGGAGTAGATTCAGCAAGAACATCACGCAAACAGGGACTTGAACGCACTCGAGGATCTCACGCTGGAAGACGTTGCACGCTGGGAGACTCATTCCAAACATGGGTTTTTAACGTTTTTGTTCAAGATTCACCAGTGTTCTTCACTCCTTACTCCCTACAAAAGACTGGATTTGAGATTTGCGTTTTGTGACCGAGTAGATCTGAGATCTGCGTTTTCACGCAACTCCGATCTACGCACGAAAAACAGACAGTACAAGGTTCACTCACAGAGAGTGAGGAGTGGCGGTGCCGGAATCACTTTCTGCCTGGAGACGGAAGCAGTAGACGCTGCTCTCACCCAGGCCGTGTGGCTGTTCCTGTGACTACTGTCTCCATGCCTACTGTTCCTGTGACTGCTGGTGGCCATGCGGCCAAGAAAGTTCGCAACCGAGGGCGAGAGGAAGATCCTCCCCCTCCTGCACCGAACATTTCCACCACTCCTCCGAGCTACAGCTCCGTCGTTACTGGACACCATACTGATGGCAGTGGGCCACAAATGCTAGACTGGATAGATGATGATCCCATTGCCACATCTGAAGGAGATATCACCATTGTGCAAGGATCCTATGGCCTGGGCGTTGAGCTCTCTAACCCCTTTCGCATGCAGTTGGATCAGGCTTGGGATACTGCCGTCATCATCAAACTTCTAGGGAGGCGACTTAGCTTTCCTTTGCTGAAAACCAAACTCCTTTTGCTCTGGAAACCTGCCGGAGCTATGAAAATTGTTGACCTTGATAACGATTTTTTTCTTGTCAATTTCAGGGAAGAAGCGGACTACATAGCGGACTACATCAAGACTTTAACTCAGGGGCCCTGGATCATTTCGGGATACACCTTATCTGTGCAGCCTTGGTATCCAGAGTTTCGTCCTGACACCGAAAAAATCACCCATGTGGTGGCATGGGTCCGGTTTCCCGGTTTATCTGTAGCTCGCTATCATCCTTTGATCCTTACTGCGCTGGGCAACCTGGTTGGACGGACGGTGAAGATTGACAGCCACACCCAACAGACGTACCGAGGCAAATTCGCGTGGGTCGCCGTGGATATCGATCTCAGCTCCCCTCTACGGTCTATTGTCGAACTGGATGGTGAAGCCATCAAAGTTACTTACGAAGGGCTCCCGGCAATTTGTTTTGGTTACGGACGGGTCGGCCATGACACTTCGGGTTGCCCAACCCGACCGCCTGCAACCTCCCCAGTGATCCCCCCTTCTGGCGATCAGCCATCTGCTCCCCCTCTCCTCGACCGGGCCGATGTAAGCACCTCTTCGGACCCCACCCTGACGCCGATGGCATTTGGTGACTGGATGCAAGTCCAGCGGCGTCTCCGAAAAGTGCCCCCTCCCACTGTGGGGACCCAAACTACTCGCTAGTCTCGCACCGCCGTCACTGGTCTCCCCGGTTTCGCGTTTTGCTGCCTTGTTCGACGATGCTCCAGGGGCGGTGTCTCCCTCTACAACGGCCACGATGTCCCCTTCAGCCTTTCCCAGTGATATGTCAGCGACCCAGATCGGTCAGCCGCAAGCCATCAATCATACGCAAACTGCACGAGGTCGTTCTCGCCCACTCGCGACTCAAGCTCACGGACTGGCGTCTCGTCCTCCGCACCATCGATCCACAGGCCACCTACCATCTCCCGGGCCCGCGTACCCTATCCCCTCTATCAGGCCCATGACCTCTCCCAGCCTTCAGCCTGCCGAGCCCATTACTTCTCACACCATCCAGTATAAACCGACCCCTCCCAAGCCCAACACGCCAGCATCCACTTGCCCAGTCCCATCCCATGTAGCTATTTCAATTCCGACCCATTCTGACGTGATCCACATGGACCCTTCCTTCACCCTCCCGGATTTAACGGCCTCGACCTCACTAGCGATGGAGGAGGATCCCGACGATATTGGTGGTCCGGTGGCCGCATCTAGCGGGGGCTCTCCATTTCATCCTACGCGTCCCCCAGACTCGGATAGCCCTCTGCATATGTCTCCAGGCCACCCGACTCTCTCGGATACCCAAATGACGGAGTCCCACCAGGGACCAGGCATGACACAGCCTTGAGAGGCGACTGACTTGCCAGGCCCTCAGGACACTTAAATCTTCTTTCTCTGGTTTTATGTCGATCCTTCTATGGAATTGTCAAGGGGCTGGAGGGAGAACCTTCAAGCCCATCCTCAAGAATTATATGCGTACCTACAATCCGGGGTTGATTGTTATCGTGGAACCTCGTATCAGTGGGGTCAGAGCCACGGAGGTCATTCGCCACTTGAGCTTTTCTCACTCCTATCTGGTGGAGGCGGTAGGGTTTTCGGGCGGAATCTGGCTTCTTTGGAAACCTTTTCTTTCGGTTCGGGTTCTACTCGCGCACTGTCAATTTATTCACGCTAGTGTCGATTGGGGTCCTCTTTCTTTCGTTTTCATGGCCATCTATGCTAGTCCGACTCCTTCTCTACAACAGTACCTTTGGGAGTATTTATAACGTATTTCTCACATCACCACTCAACCTTAGTTGCTTGGCGGCGATTTCAATGCCAAATTAGAAGCTACTGATAAATATGGTGAATCTCGGTTGCGTCCCTCTATTAATCGGCCTTTTCAGGACTGTGTGCATAACTGTCACCTCTTGGATCTGGGCTTCTCCGGACCTCGGTTTACCTGGCGTAGGGGCAACGTTCTCACCCAACTGGATCGAGCCTTCTGTAACAATAATTGGCACAAAGCAGTCCATTCAACAACGGTAGCCCATCTGCCTTTTCTGAAGTCGGACCATCGGCCCCTACTCATCACGTTTACAAATGCCAGGGACACCTTCCCGCGCCCTCAGCCTTTTCGTTTTCAGTCTGCCTAGTTAACCCACCCTGGCTTTGGCCCTTTTGTTGCGGAGCATTGGCATCCCAACGCCATGGACATTACCGGTTCGCTCCGATCTTTGTCGGCCAGTATTCAAAATTGGAACCATTCCATCTTTGGCAACATTTTTCATCGGAAGAGACGGTTGCTGGCAAGACTCGAAAGCATCCAGAGGCACCTTGATGAGCCCACTTCAAACTCTCTTCGGGACTTTGACGAGTACCTCAGGTCGAAATTGGAGCAAGTCCTGTTACAAGAGGAGCTGTACTGGCACCAGCAATCCCGGAGTCAATGGCTTGGCCAGAGGGATAGGAACACTAAATACTACCATGCCCTCACCAGGCAAAAACAACGACGTGCCCAGATTACCTCCTTGACTGATCCTACGGGTACTATCATCTCTGGTTCAACGAACCTCCGCCGGTTGGCCCACACTTTTCTTGAGGAGATGTACACCGATTCCCCTCTCCCTCGCATCCAGTTACCAGGGCACTTTCCTCCCCTCCCTCCGCATGCTCAACTCGATTTGGCTCGCCCTCTTGACTCCGAGGAAGTTCGGCTTGCGGTTCACAGCATGAACCCTCACAAAGCCCCTGGGTTTGATGGCTTCTCGGCTCTTTTTTATCAATCTCAATGGGACACCCTGGGCCCCTCTGTCACCAGTTTCCTGCAGCACCTGTTTCAGCTGGACGCTTGGGACCCCAAGCTTAACCGAACCATCATGGTTCTTATCCCTAAGATTTCGTCCCCGACGTCCATCATGCAATTCCTCCCTATAACTCTTTGCTCTGTTATTTACAAAGCTCACTCCAAGGTCATTGTCAATCGGCTTAAACCCTACCTCGAAACTCTGGTAGCCTCGAATCAAAGCAGCTTTGTTCCTGGGCGGCAGATCACTGATAACATCATCATCACGCAGGAAGTCATTCACACCATGAAACGTAAATCGAGCTCTAGGGGTCTTATGGAACTCAAGGTGGATCTGGAGAAAGCATATGACCGACTTTCCTGGGAGTTCCTTTACGATACCCTCTCTACCGCCAGGATCCCTGCGTCACTGATCACCCTCATTCGGAATTGCGTCTCCACCGTCTTCATACAAGTAAACTGGCATGGGGGTCTTAGTGACATCTTCCACCCCACGTGCGGTATCCGTCAGGGCGACTCTTTATCGCCGTACCTGTTTGTCCTCTGCTTGGAGCGTCTTGGACACACTATACATCATGCGGTCACTCAAGGACACTGGCGGCCGATCACCCTCAGTAACTCCGGTCCCCCTCTTACTCATCTTTTCTTTGCGGACGACCTCATTCTCTTCTCAGAAGCCTCGCTTGATCAAGTCACGGTCATTAGAGATACCCTGCACCGGTTTTGTGAAGTGTCGGGGCAACGGGTTAATTTTGCTAAATCCCGCTGTTATTTCTCTAAAAATGTTACTCCTCATGTTGCCACCGCGCTCAGCCGCACTCTGCAGGTTCAACGGACTTTTGATCTCGGCCATTACCTTGGGGTGCCTCTGCTGCATGAACGTGTGACCAAACGCACCTACCAACATATCCTTGATGCTGTTCATCGTCGGCTCTCTGGGTGGTCCGCTAACCTTTTGGCTCTGGCAGGTCGTACCACCCTGACTCAGACCGTTTTAGCCGCTCTCCCTAGTTACACTATACAGACGGTTCGGCTCCCCCGCGGTCTTTGTGATGAGATGGAGAAACTAATGCAACAACCGCATTCATCTGGTCAACTGGGAGACTGTCTGTCAACCCAAGCAGTCCGGGGGTCTTGGCATCCGCAACATCCGTGCCACCAATGACGCCTTCTTAGCTAAGCTGGGTTGGACGATGCTCACCAAACCTCATGCTTTATGGGTGCGTCTTCTTTCAGCGAATTACAAATTTGACGCTAATAATATCCCCCCTGCTCTGGAAGGTAACGGCGGTTCGATGATCTGGAACAGTATTAAAGCCACCTGGCACTTTGTTCTTTAGGGCCTTCACTGGGTCGTCGAGGACGGGTCTCAGGCTCGTTTCTGGCTTGATCCATGGATTCCGCGACTAGGCCCTTTAATAAATTACGCTACGTCTCCCTTACCGGCGTCCATCCACCACATCACCATTCAACATATGGTCGATCCTACTGGGCACTGGAACTGGACTGTTATTCAACCTTTCCTCTCTACCTCTATTTGTAGGATTATTGCCGGCACCTTTCCTCCTGCGCCCCAGTTGGGTCCTGACAAGTTGTTCTGGGGTTATTCTGCTACGGGTGACTTTACGGTTGCTTCCGCTTACTCCCTGATTCTTAGTCACAACGAGGATCGGTCTCAGGCGATTTGGCAGGAGATATGGCATTGGCTGGGTCCCCAACGGATCCGTTCCTTTCTTTGGCTTTTGGCACACGATCACCTTCTCACTCGGCAGTAACTTGCTCATCGCCATATTTCCTTGGATGACTCTTGTCACAATTGCCACGCCGTCGAATCATCTCTACACGTCATGAGGGACTGCCGACAAGCCAGACAAGT
>JANZLC010000004.1:6391521-6402017 GCA_026413385.1 Erythroxylum gracilipes
ACGAGAGGAAATAAATCAACATCTTACAATAACGACAAACAATCATGGATACAGGTACACATCATTCGATCCGATAATTGATTTACAAATAGAGCAAAAAGATAGCAAATTTGGAATGCACAAAACACCATACACTAACAACAAATTGAAGACTATGCATTGGGTTCGGTCTTGGTTTTAAAAGAAAAGAATCAGAGAGTAGCGCAGCCAACAAGAAAAAGGAGAGAGGGATTCCACATAAAAGAGTAGTGCAAGGTAACCATGCAAAAGAGAGGGCCTGGCGTTTTAAAGAACTAAAAAGAAGGCAGCTACGAATAGGATAGGGCCTAGCATTTTGCAAAAATAAAGAGGGTAGCAGCTCCTCATTCGGGAAAGAAGGGAGCCTTCACACAAAGACACAACCTCCACTCCACTGAAAGAACGCATGCACCCTCCAAAACAAAGACAATGCAGCCTCCAAAACGAAGAGACGTAGCTGCCACTTGAACCAGGAGACGCTACCTCCACTTGAACCAAGAGACACAACCTTCAGATGAAAACAGCGTAGTCACCAGACGCAAACAACGCAGCCACGCGAAGGAGAGGGGAGAGTAGGTTGTTCTGCATCAGTTTGGAGCCATGTTCTTCATCTCTATTTGATTCCTTCATGAGTTTGTCTAGGATTTATGCTTATGGATTGCTTGGCATGATGATTTGTGGCTAGAACCTTAATTTCACTTAGGGATTTGATGTTATGGTGATTCTTTAACATTGAACATTGCTAGAATTCATGATTGAATATTCATATACTTGTTGATTTTCCTAGGGTTTTTTAATATTTTTCTTTGTGTTTATTTTTTCTTATTTTGGATTATTGGAAGATTTCTTGGTATAAATTCACCTTTGGAAAAAGACGGTTTTGCTAGAAGATTGAAGGAATTTCAGTTAGGATTTTCTTGTGAGTTGGGAGACCTAAGAAACTTAGGAGGTGAGAATAGAAATTTGGGTTTGGAGCTTAAGAAACTCCAGTAAGAACTTAAGTAAGGGATTACGAAGTGATGTTTAGAGTGGGTAGATTAATTCACCTTTAGGAGAAGGGGATTAATTACTATTAAAATTCACATACAAAGTTAGGATTTTTCATTTGTGGAGGATAGCTAATTCAATATTAAGGTTGGCAAAAATATCATTCCCTAAGAGAAAGTCATTCCCTATTAAAGTTAATACTTTTAATTAGTCAATTGCTGCACTCTTTTCTTAATTAGTTATTGCATATATATGTCACATTCATAGTTATTTTTGTTGCATTGAATTGGGTAGTTGCTTAGAAATTCATTTGATTTTTAATAATTCTTTACATTGATTTTAATTTCTAAAAATTTCACCCAACCCAATTCCAAATATCGTTAGCTAGCATAGATCTGAACTTTCTTATAATCCTTGTAGACACGACTTGATTCTTACTGATTTTTTACTCATTTCGACAACCATGCACTTGCGGTTCACGAACAGGCTGCCTAACAGTGGACGATGCGATTTCTTTCAAGTTCTACTCCTCCGCGACTAAACAGAAATGGGAGACTCTCAACACTGTTGATTCGTTCTCGACCGCCCAATCAATTTAGAGGATTTTCAACGACATGGACTGGACACTTTATTATCAGAGAGACATTTACTGCAAGCCTCACTGCTTCCGAAGCACTATGACTTATATTTGGTAAAAGAATTTTACTACAATTTAACTAGTGATATACTAAATGAGACTGCTTTGGGTTATAGATCAGTATATGTTTGGGGTCGGGTAGTCCGTTTTGATGTTGATGTTTGAATTTGTTTATGGGATTTGATAATTTGATTGATGATCAACTTTGTGATTATGATTGGAATGTGTCAAATGATTTAATTGCTATGGTATTGATTGGTGGAAAATTGATTGCATGCTCATCTTGCTCTATGCTTTATTCTTCAATGCTTACCCAAAAGTATTTCGTGCTCTTTAAGTTAGTAGTGACCAAATGGATGCCAAGCACACACGTTGTCTCCGTCTGCTTGGTGCAAGCCAAATTGATTTATGCTATTGATACTAGGGTGTGATTCAATCTTGGAAGTCTCATTATTGAAGTTATGTTGACCATTGAGAGTAAGCCGCATTCTTTACTATACTTTCCATGCCTAATCTCTCAATTTTTATATGTAAATGACATTTCGAGGTTGGAGTCGAGTATACTTGAGTTGGTGTCTTTGATAAACATCTCTCTAAGGATTTTTAGGCATCCACGGGAAGTGGATTTGCAGTACACCACATCTAGCCCCTCGGATAGCTCGAGGATAACTTTTGTCAATCCTCATGCAGCTCTCTTTACTTAAATTGAGAGGATTGAAGGCATTATTCAAGTTTCAAGTGACGTTCTTCATCACTTAAAGTAACGAGTTCTACGAATTCCCAGAGCTCCTTGAGTTCGTCTTTTTGGCATATGTTGTCCCAAAGGGGGAGAACATAAGACTTGAACTGAAGTTGTGTTTGATTAATTTTAGTTTTGTTTGATTTATTTATGTTTTAGGAGATATTGGATTGAGGGGGAACATTGTGAATTCAATATTCATATGTCCAATTATGTTATTTATGAGGAGCTTAACAGTTGTGACAAAAATGCCCAAAAGGGGGGAGATTGTTAAGATATATAGTATATATCTTTTTTATTTAGTTTTGGCATTTTATTTATTAATTGGACATATAAGATATTATTGTTGTTTGACTTAGATTCAAAAAGCCACAGTGGATAATCTTATAGTTGTGAAAGAATTATATACTGAATTGGAGTCTATCTTCAGATGGATTGTGGTGATCACGTGTGTGAGTAGTTAGAGGTACCGATGGAATTTCTGAAGTGTGGCTAAGGGTTTTTGGATGGACATTGGTCTTGGTGGTGTGGGATTTTGGTGTGTTAATGAACAGTTATCTTTAGCGCTCTTTGGTGGGTTCGTCAATTGTTTTTTTTTGGGTGAAAAATAGCTGAAGTGATTATGGGTGTTCTGTGTTGGTGACATATGAGTGTTTTGATTTGTGGATGTAACGCATATATCTTAGGCCGTGTGTGTTCTCTGTTAGTGGTGCACGGTTGGAATTATGGATGAATGGTGTTAAAGGTTTTCGTGTGAGAATTTGCTAAATGTGAGCGTGTTTCTTTTGTGTGTAGAGCATATAGTTGGGTTTGAAACATCAAATTCTCTCATGAAGCTATATGTTGATTGGTTGTACTCTCCACCAAAATCTGATCTAAAAACTTTGATAACATTAGAAAATTGAGTTTCGACGTATTGGAGGAAAGTCTTAAAAATAGAAAAAAAACCCCACATATTTAGAATGAAGAAAATAAATCCAAGTGAATCGACTATAATCATCAATAAATGTCACAAAATACTTATAATGTTCATGAGAAATAACAGGTGAAATTCCACATACATCACTATGAATAATATCAATGCATTTTTCTGAATGACTTCCAACAATGGGAAAAAGAAGCATTTTACTTTTTCCTAATTTACAAGTTGAACAAACAAAGGAAAGACGAGAAGAATATAATTGATCAGAATTACTTAATAGCTTAGAGTTTAACAAATAAGACAAAATAGTAGAATTAAGATGGCCTAAACGTTTATGCCAAACCTCACTCTTATTAAAGATAATAGAGCAAGCTAAAATAGCATTACTCAGAAAAGAAACATGTAATGGAAACAAACATCCCACTTTAGGCCCCTTCGCGATCACTTAAACCGACACTTAATCCTACTCAGAACAACCATCAAGAGAAATACATACAATACAATTATTTTCCACTAGTTGTCCAACAAAGAGGAGATTATTACAAAGACTTGGTGATATAAAGGTATTGTGGAAAACTGGAGTAATATCTACAACAACAGTAATAGGTAGAGTATTTCCTTCAGCAACCTAAATATATTCGGAACCAAGATATGGACGGACATTTTGCATCAAACTAGCTGAACTAGTTATATGATTTGATGTTGCAAAATCAAGCAGCCAAGTTGTTGATGATGGATTATCCTTACCTTGAATCCCTAAAGCAGAAAAAATAATAAATAATCATTTGTTGAACCATTACAGGAGTAAGGATTGGTGGTTCAACATTTTAATTGATTGCTGATGTAGGTGAAGCAGCTGTAGTGGTTTGAAAAACAGTGTGTTGTCGATTTTGGATTGTTGGTTCAACATTCTGAGTGATTGTTGATGTAGGTGAAGCAGCTGTAATAGCTTGAAAAGTAGTGTGTTGGCAATTTTGGGGATGAATCACACAATCTTTGATGGTGTGTTCTGATTTTTTTTTACAGTAATTGCAAAATTTCTAGGTACAATTTATAGCTATGTGACCATTGTTCTTGCAACTAAAACATTGAACTTTGCTCATGTCTCTACCTTTGCCTCTTGCGTGAGCCACAAAAGTCATTAGTGTTGTAGTAAACTTCTCATGTTCAAGATGAGCTTGCGTAAGAAGACGTTGTTCTTCATGAATTAATTTACCAAAGCATTCATCTAAGGTAGGAGGAGGATGACAATTCATTAAATTAGAACGAGCATTCTCAAAATCTGATCTCAACTTCATTAGGAATTGATCACGCTTGCTAATTTCATAAACAACTAATATATCATAGAGAGAATCTTAGGACACAGTAGCATAGACAATGTCAGAAAATTAAGTCCATAAATTTTGATAACTAGAAAAATACTCTTGAATAGACTGACTTCCCTGAGTATAATTTGCAATCTTGCACTCCAATTGAAATGTTCCAGCTGAATTCCTTTGATAATAAACCTTTTTTAGATATTCCCACATAGCTTTAACAGTTTTGTATGGGCGCAAATTAAGAATAATTTGAGAATCATAAGAACCTGTAATCCATGACATCACCCGAGCATCCTTAAGTTTCCATTGAGCCAATTGAGTAGCATCTGTTGGAGTTGGAACAGTCCTATCGATATGTTCCCATAACTCCTTTCCAGCAACATACAGTTGGAATTGAAATTCCCATGTTGCATAATTCTTTTCATTAAAGTTAGCACAAAATTCAGAGTCAGATTTGCCACCAACCATTTCAAAAAAACAACGAAAGCAAGCCATAAATGAACAAGAAATTTCTGAAGCAGTCACACCAAATACCCAAGTTGAGATCGCAACAAAAAAATACCAAGATGCTTTCACAAAACACTAAAATAGTGCTTCTAAATAAGTAGCTCTAATACCATGATAGATTTGATAGAGAAAGAGAGAAATTTTGGTTGCATCTTGTGATATTCTCTTGACTTTTATTTAAATAAATAGATGAATATACAACTTGATTATAGCTATAACTGTACAATCTAAAGAATGATTATGGGCACTATTTGTTGAAGATTGATTCAAAGCTGTTAATCCTATATGAAAAGATTATGGAGAAGAATATGGGTTAGTTAGAAAGTGACTATTGGTGGAGATTTTTAGCTGATTTATTTCCTAATTTCTATTAAGTTTTTAGCTAGTAATGTTTGGTTTGTAAGCCTTTATAAGGCCGAGTTTTGTTTTTCAATAAAGATTACGAAGCATTCACAAATCATCTTAGCTTTCTTGCTCTGCTAAACACCTACATTGTGGTATCAGAGCTAGGTTATAATCTAGGCTTCTAATTCCTATTATTCAACAAGATGGCTTCGAGCAATTTAGTAGCATTAGTTAGTGTCTCCCAGCTGCAAATCCCTTTCTTTAAAAGTGACTCCTGTGAATTTTGGAGCATCAAAATGAAAACACTCTTCAAATCTCAAGATCTATGGGATTTTGTGGTGAAAGGGGTTGAAGAATCATCTTCAGAACAGACAACAACAAAAGAAAATTAGAAAAAGGATGCAAAGGCTTTGTTCTTTATTCAACAGGCAGTTGATGACACAATTTTTTCTAGAATTGCAGCAGAAACCATAGTAAAGGAAGCATGGACAACTCTCAAAACATAATATCAAGGCTCAACTAAGGTGATAACAGTAAAGTTGCAGTTTCTCATAAGGGATCTTGAGATAGCAAGCATGAAAAACTAAGAGTCTGTGCAAGAGTATCTTGCAAGGATCTCATCTATTGTTAGTCAAATGAGATCCTATGGTGAACAAGTGGAAGATAGCAATGTTGTTGCCAAATATTAAGAAGTTTGGTGCTTAAATTCAACCATGTAGTAGCAGCTATAGAGGAATCAAAGGATCTTTCCACATTTTCAGTAGTTGAGCTCATAGGGTCCTTGCAAATCCATGAGGCAAGGATCAATAGAAGCACTGCCAAAGAAGAGAAACAGGCTTTCAAACTCAGGGGGAGTCTGCAAGATTCCCACTTAGACGTGATAAAGGAAGAGGAGCATTTAGAGGAAGAGCACGTTGTCGAATGAGTGGTGTGCAGTGCACATACTGCAAGAAGTTTGGACATCATGTAGATGATTGTTGGAGCAAGGATAAGCAGACACATTATACTGAAGAGGAAAAAGATTATCTTTTCATGACTTTTGTAAGTCCTCAAGAAATTTCAAAAGAAACTTGGTATCTTGACAGTGCATGCTCAAATCACTTGATAGGTGATAAATCAAAGTTTAAAGAGCTAAATGAATCTCGAAAATCCTAGGTCAGATTGGAAGGTGACAGACAAGTCCAAATTGAAGGAAAAAGCACTGTTGCCATCAATATTCAAGGAAAAGAAAAAATGATACAAAATGTTCACTATGCTCCAAGGTTAGCTCACAATTTAATTAGTATGGGACAACTAGTAGACTTTAGTTTTTCTGTTGTGTTTGAGAAAAATGCTTGCACTGTTAAGAAACACACAAGTGAAGTACTACTGTAGTCCAAGATGAATGAGAACAAGATGTTTCCTCTGAACTTTTCGTGTAAGGAAATACATATGATGATGAGCTACAAGCAGAATGACTCTAAAATCTGGCATTTGCATTATGGTCATTTGAACATCAAAGGTATACAACTACTTGCAAGTAAAGAAATTGTAAAGCATATACCTGCAGTCAAAGAGTTGGAGAATATAAGCGAAGGATGTGCACTAGGGAAGCTGACAAGGAAGTCCTTTCCTATAAGATAATCGAAGAGAGTAGCAAAGAAACTAAAATTGGTCCATGTTGACATCTATGGACCTATGAAGACAGATTCACATACTGGTAGTAAGTATTTTTTGCTCTTTATTGATGATTTGTCAAGAATGTGCTGGGTTTATTTTCTCACCTACAAATCTGAAGCATTTGAGTGTTTTAAGAGGTTCAAAGCACTCACAGAAAAGCAAAGCAATGAAAAGCTCAAGACATTAAGGACTGATAGAGGAGGAGAATTCTGTTCTATAGAGTTCAGTAGTTTTTGTGAAGAACAAGGGATTAGAAGGGATCTTACTGCTCCTTAAACACCAGAGCAAAATGGCATAGCTGAGCGCAAGATTAGGATTGTGGTTGAAATGGCTAAGTCTATGATCAAAGCAAAAAAATCTTACAAATAACTACTGGGCAAAGGCAGTGGCTACTGCAGTATACTTGCTCAAATCTTTCTCCAACAAAAGCTGATGGAACAAGACATCATTTGAAGCCTGGTATAATTTTAAGCCTTCAGGTGGTCATCTTCGAATTTTTGTTTCATTGTGCTATGCTTTGGTAAATTCTCATAGGCATAAACTTGAATCAAAGACAAAGAAATACATCTTTGTTGGCTATAGCTCCAATTCGAAGGCATATAGACTATTTGATCTAGAAAAGAAGAAAATAATGGTGAGTAGGAATGTGCAATTTGATGAAAAGTTAAAGTATGAGGAAGCAGATAATAAGGAGATCCCAGTCTGGGATGCATCTCAAGAGGATTAGTTGGAGATTGTTAATAAAGAAATCGAAGGTGATCCAAAAGTCAGTGATGGATCTCAGTCTCCACAGAATGATACATCACAGAGTGAGGAAAAGGCACCTGAGGTGCGTAGAAGTCAGTGTGGCTTCATTCATAAAAAGAAGTATGAGATTGAAGGACATGATGATAGCTGCACCTTTGCAATGTTTGTAGAAGATCCAATATATGTAGAAGTTGTAATGGAGAGTGTTTGGAAAAAAGCAATGAAAGAGGAGCTGAAGGCAATTAAAAGAAACCAGACCTGGAAATTAACAGAGTTACTCGAAGGAAAGAAGGCAATCAGCTTGAAGTGGATATTCAAAACAAAGTACCATTCTGATGGTAGTATGTAGAAGCACAAAGCTAGATTAGTAACTCGAGCATACATGCAAGAGCAAGGAGTAGATTTGGATGAGTCATTTTCACCTGTAGCAAGGTTTGAAACAGTAAGGTTGATTCTTGCATTAGCTGCATGATCATAATGGATTGTTTTTCAGTTTGATGTCAAATCTGCATTTCTTAATGGTGATTTGAAAGAAGAATTGTATGTGGGGCAGCCTGAAGGTTTTGTGATTATAGGAGAAGAGGACAAAGTTTACAAATTAAATAAAGCATTATATGGTTTAAAACAGGCTCTTCGGGCATGGTATAGCAAGATTGATGAATTCTTTCATCAGAATGGATTTCAAAGAAGTTTGAATGAGCCATCCTTATATGTAAAAAGGCAAGAGATTAAAGATGTTATCATGGTGAGTTTATATGTTGATGACATGATATATACAGGATCATCTTTAAAGTTGATTACAGAATTTAAAGAGGTCATGAAGAGCAAGTTTGAGATGAAAAATATGGGAAGTCAAGCAATCTTAAGAAGCTATATTCTTGTCATAATAGAAGTATGCTTCTGATTTTTTAAAGCAGTTTGGTATGATGAATTGCAAAACTCCAATGAACGTGAATGAAAAGCTGGTTGCAGATGATGGTACAGGGATGGCGGACGCAAGAAAGTACAGAAGCCTAGTTGGGAAACTCATTTATCTCACACACACATGTCTAGACTTGGCATTTGCTGGTGGATTGATTTCAAGGTTCATGCATAATCCAACAAAGCTGGATCAAAGAACGTAGAATCTGGTATTTGAAGGCAAGTGAATTTGTATTGGTTGGATATTCTGATAGTGATTGGGCAGGATCGCTACATGATAGGAAAAGCTCATCAGGAAATTATTTTGTGCTAGGATTAGGAGCAATTACTTGGGCATCTAAGAAGCAACAAACTATGGCTTTATCTTCAACGGAGGCTGAGTACGTTGTAACTATTATAGCTACCTGTCAAGCAGTGTGGTTAAGGAGACTTCTTGATGACTTGAACTAGAAGCAACTGTAGGCCACTCAAATTTTCTGTGACAATGCTTTAGTTGTGGCCATGACCAGAAATCCAGTGATGCATAAGGACAAAACATATAGAGATCAAGCATCATTTTATTCGAGAGCTAGTTGTTGAAGAAAAAATCAAGGTGGAATTCTGCAACTCTTCTGATCAGCTAGCATACATGTTTACAAAAGCTTTATCGCAGACAAAAATTTGAAGAATTAAGGGACTGTTTGTTTATTACTAGCTTCGAATCAAGGGGGAGTGTTACAGACTGATTCAAAGCTGTTAATTCTATCTGAAAAGATCATGGAGAAGATTATGGGTTAGTTAAAAAGTGACTATTGGTGGAGATTTTTGGCTGATTTATTTCCTAATTTTTCTATTAAGTTGGTAGCTAGTAATGTTTGGTTTGTAAGCCTTTATAAGGCCAAGTTTTGTTTTTTAATAAAGACAACGAAGCATTCACAAATCATCTTAGCTTTCTTGCTCTGCTAAACACCTACACTATTACAATCTGATTTACCTCTAATTATAGCGTACAATATAAGCAAATATACAAGATTTGTAAAAAAATAAATGTTATCTATATATGGTAACGTCCAAGAGCTGTCATGACTGGCTACACTGAACTAATCAAAGTAAGATGATATTTTCTCCAAGTTGCAGGTAAAAACATCAGAATTTATATTACGGAATAGTTGATTCACTACGAACTATCCCAGCTTGTGGTAACTTTTGAACTAGACACAAGCAATCTTACCTTTACTTGTTTGCCAAGCATAGAGTCCCGAGAATTCTGACATTTGCATGCAAAGATTTCAGGGTCTTTCACTCTTTTTTTTTCTTTTGAATCTATTACTTCTATTTTTGTTAGGCCCCGATTCGTAATAAGCATGTTTAAATTATTTGGAGGCGTGATTAAATTATTTTGAGGTTTTAATTTGATATTGTTAATTTGATTGGAGTAAATTAAGGATTATATTGTGTAGGTTATGCTTAGTACATAAAGGGATTTAGTAAAATTCGATTTATTGAGAAATTATTATTTTGTGATGTACTGTTTGTATGAAACAGATTTATATGAATTGAGGGTCCTATGAAATTAGGTCATTGATATTAAATGGGGGATTAGATTTAATTAGAGCTTGTATGGATTTTTAGAATTTTAAATGAATAAAAAGGTTTGAGGAAAATTTCTTTAATTGCTGGAATTTAGAAGTCTAAATTGGACTTATTGCTAAATTG
>JANZLC010000004.1:6430690-6451722 GCA_026413385.1 Erythroxylum gracilipes
GTGTCTAAGTTTCGTTCTTCCGTCTTCTGTTTTTGTTTACCTTCGGTGTTTTGAGTCTTGTATTCGAGTCCTTTTATCAATAAAATTATCGTCGTTTTTTTAACATTCAATTCAAAGCACTCACAAGTCACAACCTTCTTAGAAGGTTGGGTGTGTTTTTCTTAACATAACAGGAATCAAGTTGGCAAAGTTTGCATGATGTTTCCAATCATTTTTGACCCACACATGTAACGGCTCAACATATGCCTTGAAAGTATTATAGCATGTCTAGGGTGTATTAAGAAGTGAATATAATAAATTAAGTACATCTAAGTATAATAAGAGATATAATGGTACTTAATGTAAAAGATAAGGGTAAATGGATATTTTGTTTACTTCGGCATAGACATACATACTTATAGGTGAAATATGTATGGAAATTTTTGATATATTTGCTTAGATTTATGAATGTGATGTGAGGAGAATTGATAAAATAAGAATTTCATAAGAAAATGAGATGTTTTTGGTTAAATTAGATGTGTTTTTGTATTGCTCTTGCATGATAAAATCGAAGTTAGTTGATTTGGAATGTGTAGCTCATAGAATTAATAGGTTCCATTGAACAAGTTTGTGTAATTTGGCCATATCTTGGCCTGTAGGCCTCCAAATTGGATAATTTCAATTGGAGATTAAATTAGAGAAATAATTACAAAACTTTCATTAAGGAACCAAAATCTAATTATTCCTTTAAGAGTTTTGAATTATGTTTTGAAGTTAAGTTCTCGCTATTGTCCTTGTTTTCGAATAGCCCTGTAATTTTTGGGGTATAACTTCCGATATAATTAACCAAATTGCATGAAACTTATGCCATTAGAAACTTAAGACGTAGGGGAATGAAATAATTTGAAAATATTATAAGCTAATGTGAGAATTAAAGGAAGAAGAATGACCAATATGCAATTTTCCTAAAGTCAACTTTCAAAGCTTTTAATTCTGGACAGATAGGCGATGTTAATGTTAAGGTCCGGATTTGTCAAGAAAATCTTAATGTCATTCAAGATCAATTGAGGCATTTGCCTAAGTCGAATGTGTTGCTTGCTAAGGAAGCATAGGCCATTCATGAGTTCATTCCAGCTTTAGACGATCAAGAGTCCTTCTTTAAACAAGCATCTAGGATCCAGTGGTTAAAGGATGGGGATAGAAATACCAGCTTTTTCCATAAATCCCTCATTGCCAACAGAAACCGCAATAATATTCATTCCCTCGTAGTAGGTAATGGGAGAAGGATAATTGGGCATGAAGAGATAAATGATCAGTTCTTTGACTTCTTTCAAAGTTCTATAGGTAGCCAAAGGTCCCTTCCTCCTTCAAAGGACTTTGTGGTCAATCTGTTCCCTCAAGCCTTACCTGACCACCTTTCTCACTCTCTTATAGTTGAAGTTTTAGCTCAAAAGATTAGAGAGGTGTTTAACTCTTTCAACCCTAATAAGGCTCCCGGTTCGGATGGGTTTAATGGATTTTTCTTTAAACAAACTTGACATATTATAGGGGGAGATATCACTAGAGCCATTCAAGATTTCTTCCAACATGGCAAACTTCTCAAAGAGATCAATTCCACCTTTCTTACTCTCATTCCTAAAACAACTCACCCCTCTACAGTGGTAGATTATAGGCCTATCTCTTGTTGTAACATGTTTTACAAGGTGATAGCCAAGATCGTTGCCAATAGGATTCGAGAAATTCTTCCTCACATTATTAGTCCTAACTAAAGTGCCTTTATTAAGGGTCAGAGAATTGGGAATAACATTTTGTTAGCCCAAGAAATTTTCAAGAACTACCACTTGTCCACCAATCAGAAGCGATGTGCTTTCAAAATTGACCTCCAAAAAGCTTATGATCCATCCATTGGGATTTCCTTATCAATACTCTAGAAGCTATACGTATTCCTCCTAAGTTCATAGCTTGGATTTCAATTCTGATCAATGAATCACCTTTCAATTCTTTCAAAGGCAAATCAAGACTGAGACAAGGTGACCCTTTATCGCCATTCCTTTTTATCATCTGTATGGAAGTTTTATACAGGAGCTTAAATGATTGCATAGATCGAAGTCCTTCCTTCCAATATCACTGGAGATGTAAGACCCTTAAACTCACCCATCTCTTATTCGCTGATGATTTACTCTTATTTTGTTTCGCTAACATAGGTACAGCTCAAACCTTGCTCAATTGTCTAAAATCCTTCTCTAGATTTTCAGGAATGAATATGAATCCATCCAAGAGTCAGTTCTTCCTATCTCATGACATGGACATGGATCACTTGTCCAATCAAATGGAACTAATGTCAAGCCTTAGGAAAGGGTCTAGGGTTTTTCCCCATTAAGTATTTGGGGGTCCCTCTCATTACCAGTAGGTTATTGAGTAGAGAGTGCTTACCCTTATTGGACAAGATTAATGTGAGAGTTAACAAATGGACTCATAAGGACCTCTCTTATGCGGGTAGATTACAATTAGTGATATCTGTCCTTTCTTCTTTCCAAGTGTACTGGGCTTCTCACTTTCGTCTCCCTTCGTCTGTCCTTAAGAAAATTGAAGCGAAACTTAGGAATTTTCTTTGATCCGGGAGGGTGGATATCCACTCTCACTCTAAAGTTAATGGAGTGACATTACTAGGCCGAAAAGGGAAGGAGGGTTAGGGATCAAATATTTGCCAACATGGAACCTTGTCTTGTTAGGAAAGAGGATATGGTATTTGTTTTATAATAGAGAAGCTCCGTGGGTTAAATGAGTGCATACGATCATTTTGAGAATGAAAAATTTTTGGAATGCACAACCTTCCAATAGTAGTTCTTGGAGTTGGAGGAAACTCTTAAATGTGAGGGATAAATTGGGCACCTAATTCAGATTTAGGATAGGCAATGGTCGTTCCACACTCTTATGACAGGACCATTGGCATCCGAGGGGTATCCTAAATAACTTCTTATCACCAAGAGAGATAAATGGGTCAGGTTTGCCTATGACAGCTACAGTTTCTGACATTATCAGAAATAATGAGTGGTAGTGGCTAGAATTTCCTACCGGGATTATTGGAAAATTTTAACCCCTATAGTACCAACCAAATAATTCCCCAGATTATTTGGAATGGTTACCTAGCCCTTCAAAAAGTACACCATTGGATTAGCTTATAAACTTTTGAGACCCCCAACCCAACAGGTATTTTGGCACAATCTAGTCTGGTTCAAAAATTGCAGACCAAGATGTTCTTTCATTCTTTGGTTAGCGGTCCTTAACAATCTTCAAACAAGGGATAAACTTCAATTTCTCTATACTCCTAACCATTGCTCCCTTTGTCTCTCTGACCTTAAATCCAATGAGCACCTGTTTTTTAAATGCACTTTTTCTACTTCAGTTTGGACCCATTGCCTCAACTACTTCCAAATCTTCCTTCCCAACTCTTCAAGCCTTCAATCTATCCTCAACTGGTTTCACCATACACTTCCACTCAATAACCTATTTCCTATTCTATTATCTATGACTGTTTACCATATTTGGTCCGAAAGGAACTCAAGAATCTTTAAGGATGTAGCCATGGAGGTGGAGAATGTCCAAGCCAGGGTGATCTTCCAAGTTCTGGAGCTTCTCAGCCCAAACACATTGACAAGTAATTAAATCAATAATGCACTAACATTGTGATGCAGATTGGTGTGTTTTTCAAATTTGGTATACCCTTTTCTTCTTAGCACTTGTTCTTCAAGGATGGGCACATAACCTAAGTGAACAACAATATGTCCAAAGACTTCTCAGGAAAAATGGAACTTTGATCGACAACTTTGATTTTGAGCAACTTTCCTCCGGAATCTCCTGTTGGAGGCCGACACTCAGTTGGTTGTTGCCTTTCTATCGTTTTTACTTGAATTGATGGTGGTTTGGTCATAGCATTATTATTGAAGTGTTGACATGTTGTGGTTTCATGTGTGCTTGCGTCTGATTGTAAACACCTGTTGGAAGACTAATGTTTAAGAGTGTTATGGTAGGTAATTGGAGAGGAGTATACTGGTAAGGCATCCTTGAGAGTGAACTTCCTCATGTATTTTGTGTCTTAAGAGATTAGATACAAATAATCTCCTGTTTTGTACATATCTTTTACTTATTTATAAAATTTACTAATTTAAAAAAAAACTTATTGACCAATCAGATTAAAGCATGTGTGTCCAATATAATTGCAAGACATGGTCCAATAGAATTGTAACACATGGTCCAATATAATTTTAACATATTGTCCAATATAATTGTAACACGTGATCGAATGGGATTATAACACATGGTTCAATAGGATTGTGACATATGATCAAATGAGATTGAAATATGTGTCTAATACTAGAAAATCTATGAGAAGTTTGAGACTACACCTAGTCTCATTTCTCTTCATGTGTATGTTTGAATAGATATACAGATTCATTTGGATATGTAATGGTTTCTGGGATGATTTTTGGTATTATTTTGGTGTTAATTTGCATGAAAATGGTTGTATATGACAAGAAAATATCATGTTTTGGAATTCTGTCTTAGGTTCGTTTGAACCAGTTACATTGTTTGAGTCATAACTTAACCTACAAACCTCTAAATTTGGTGATTTTAGTTGCATATGAAAACTAATATATATAACTAAAAATCTATATTAGAGACATTGACTTAATTATAGCTTTATGATGTTGGAAATTGGGATAGAAAATAGTGACCTAATGCTGCCCCTGTTTTGAAGCAACATGTGATATTTGGTCTATGGCTCATGTGTTTGAAGTCCGAATGGCTTGATCTTTGGTGTTTTGGAAACTAGAGACACGAATGGACAAATATATAGAAGAACACGAAACCCATTTCTGACATTTATTATATATTTTATTATTTTATTATTTAATTTTGACATTTTTAATTATTAGATTTTTAAGATATTGTAAATCTTAAATTTTAAATTAAGATGAAGTGTAATTATGTGATATTTTTTATTTGAATTGGATTTTTGAATAATGGTTCCCATGTGAAAGAAGTCTATCTTAAATAGAAATATAAGTGCATCACGTTGTTGTTGGAGAATGGTAAGAGTGTAAAAGAAATCTAGTTTAGATATATGATTTTTAGAATATAAGATAAAGGTTCAAGTCTATTCCTTGAAACAAGGGATTTGTAGGGACATTGATGGACAGTGGCTGGACTCCCATCTTGTTTCTTTTAATGACTACCCAACTCAGCGTTTCTTGAATGGGGTAATTCATTGGTTGGGCACAGGACAAAACGATGAGAGTTTGATTATTGGTTTGGATGTCTTTCATGAGAGTTTCAAAGCCACGAAGTTCCCGGGGATTTTGCTGGGAGTATACTACACGTTTTTATTTGATGGCAGTAGTGTATCCCGTAGGTGTTGGATAAATCGTGCAATGTGTGTTAATTGGGTTTTGGAAAAATGTATAGCTGAAGTGGTGTATGAGTTCAGTGTTAGGAAGTATACGGTGGTTTAACTTTTGATTTTTCATACTTTATTTTATCGGATTGTGCATGAAATATACATGGTGTGTGTAGTGTCTCATATGGTTTAATTGAAGTTATTGAAGCTGGACAATGAGCTTTCGATTGGAAGATAGTTGAGCACTGCATGCACGTTTCTGTTGTGTATCGTAGGTTAATTGAGTAGCTGCGGTCTTGTTCTGAAGCTGGCATGAATCAATCCAACTGATAGACAATTATTCATATGTACTTCAGGAAGCTGAAATTATAGGGAAGTCTTTCTTTTATCTCAAGTATATTATTGTGCTTGTTCTTAGTTGATTAATTACTTTAATTATTTTTATTAATTGCCGTTTAATTAAAAGTTATTTAGAAAAATTCCCTGTTGAGATTAACAAGAGTTGGTCGTGTTATTAGGTGTGAAATTTTTTCGCAAAAAATGAGGTTGAAAGATAGTGTCAAGGGTTGAGTAGTGTCGACTCAGTAAAGCTTTGGGTAAATCTATTGTACTTCGGCGAAAGTATTAAGCTAGGTGAGGGCTCTGTGGATGTAAGCAAGGTGTGTCGAAGTGCGTTACTAAATTTTTGGTACTTTTTATTATTTTTTATTGCTTTTGTTTTTGTTTGTGCTAGAAACGACTACGGTAAAATTGGAAAATTTTCAAAACTTCTACCTCCTTCGATTTTTCAATCATTCAGTTGAATTGATTAGAGTTTCAATTCAAAGCACTCAAAAAGTCACAAGCTTCTTACAAGGTTGCGTGATGTTTCCAATTGTTTCGACCCACATACATCAGATTCAAGAACATTGGTTTAGCTTCAAATAGATTCAACACAGAAAAAGAAATCACAAAAGCCAATCAAGTTAAATCTACATATGATTGGGATATCTTTTTACACACACACGTATATATATGTTTATATCAAAAATTGCAATCCTGCCTCACCTGTCAAACCTCATATGTGTATACGAATGATAAGTGGAAAGACAAAATGGGAAACTGATAAAGAAAACTGTACATGAGGGCTATACAGATAGGTATAATGCTTCAGTAAACTACTTCACCTTCTATAAATAAAGATTGTACTTCCCATTCTGTCGGCGCTCTTGCATGAGTGGGCTGTGGCGGTGGTGCAGCAACATTTTTAACAGCAAAAATTGAACTAATTCGAGTAGTTTAATTTTAAAACTTTAAATTCGTTATTTTTTCGGTTCAATTTATTTTAATAATTTTTGTTGTTAAAAATCAATCAATTTATTAATTAATCTATTAATTTTTGTAAACTAATTGATTTTTATTTAGCATACTCTTTTTTTAATTAAAATTTAAATTTAGGATAATCTCCTTCAATCTTATTTCAAAATTTTCAATTTTATTCCATCTTCAACAAATTTTACAACTATATTGAACATTTTAAACCTTAAATTACTTGTGTTATCAATTTAGGGGGTGTTTGTTTTCTTTTTTTTCCTCGTTTTTGGTTGTGGTTTTTATTAAAAATAAAACTTCCTATTGAAACACATTTGGTCATTATTGTTGCATTATCTGTTTTAAAAAATAAAAAAACTACAACCATTTTACGAAAACAAGAAAAATACATTTCCCTAATATTTCACAACAGTTTTTTTTTCTTCTAAAACAGGTTTTTCTCTTTGCGTGGACTTGCATCTTCATCTTCATCTGTGATTTTGAAGTTTATTTCACGTAATAGTGTATGTGAGTTTGAAGTTTTTGCATTTACATGACACTCAGGACAAGAATAAGTAGGATCTTGTTTGATTGATTGACCTCTCAAGTAATCTAACAGTGAAAGGTAGATAGGATTCAAGCATCTGAAAGTTCAAAGTTTTTGAGTTTTGTATCTCAAATGTGAAGTTGAAACAAGCAGTGATGCCATAAGTTATTGCTTTCTTCAAAGAAACGGTAGAATTAGAAACTTAGGTTGGATGTCAACAAAACACCGTGATGAATCCCAGGAACACTTTGAACAAGAAGAGGCTCAGGGAATTGAGTCGGGAGAAAGCACCTTGAAGAGTCTCTGAAAAGGAAAAAATCTCGCGGTTCAAGGCGGAGTTCAAAAAGTCGTGTAGAACAAAGATCTGAGACATTACGAGGACAGGAAGTCCTTAATAAAATATAAAGCTCTCAGAGAAGGTCCATGTAAGATGAGAATCACAGAAGAAAAGGAGCAAATGATAGTGTTGAAACTACGTAGCAATGCAGAACTGATCCATGCCATAGTTATCGGCAACATTCTTGAGACCTTTAACTGGTGCTGCTGACCAGAAAAAAGCCCTGATAATTTTTTACAGGATCGAAAGGATAAGCATTTGGGTGTGGTTGGGAAGTAGGAAAACGAGAGAAAATAGGAGAGAGATAATGAATGGTGAGCCAAGGCTAGCTCGATGGGACAAACTAACATGCAGAATAGAGGATATGAGGCTTTATCCTTACATTTTTGTCTTCATGTATTTAATGTAGCATAGAGTAGAGTGTCATTTAATGCGGCATGTTAATGGAGGCTTTATCCTGAAGACATTCTTGTCTTCACAAGCCTTGTCTTCACGAACTGATGATCTTCCCAGATGTTTGTTTCTTGTTTTGCCAGGAAGAGCTATTGCAAATAAGTTCAAATGTGACGTTTTTTATTGAATGAAAAGCACTGGATTCATCTTTAAAATAAAAAAATGGTTCAAGCATTAAATGCAACTGTTGAAACGTTAAATACATTTACATGCCTTTCATGCAAGTCTTCACGTGTATTCCTATTTTTATAGCCGTCACATGATTTTATTGTCTGGATGTAATACCTCTTGTTAATATCTTTTAGTTAATATTATGTTCTGTCTATGTTAGGTATGTACTATTTGATTGACTCGGGCTACACTAATATACCTGGATTTCTTTCACTATATCGAGGTAAAAGATATCATTTGCGATATTATAGAGGTAGAGGAAAACCTCAAGGTCCACATGAATTATTTAACTACATGCATTCTTCATTAAGAAATGTTATTGAAAGATATTTTGGCGTTCTAAAAGCAAGATTCCCTATACTTAAAAACATGCCGAGTTATGATATGAAAAAAATACATTATTCTTGCTTATTGTGTTATACACAACTATATTAGAATGTGTGAACAAAGCGATGAATTATTTAAAAGTTGTGCTGAAAATGAAGAGCAAATTAGCAGAAGTGAAAATGAAGATGCAAGTTCTCAAGTGGAGTATAATATTACTCCAGCACAACTTCAAGGTATGTCTTGAAAGTGAGACCAAATTGCTAGACAAATGTGAAGTGATTATATTATTTTTAATTAATTTATGTTTCTTTTTGTAAATGATAGTACTATTATATTTTCAAGAATTATAATATGATGGACATTTTATTTTTGTTGGTAATCATGATGGACATATTTTATTTTTGTTGGTAATTATGATTGACATATTTTATTAATTAGAACGACTTAATATAATTTTTAATTTATTTAATTTGATTATATACAATTAATGTGTAATTTTTTAATAATATTTGATTCACATATATTTAATTTTAGCTATAATGATAATTAATTAATTTAAAAAATAATGTATTATATTATAATTATTACACATAATAGTATAATTACAAAAGAATAGAAAAATGATAATAAAACCAAACATGTTTTTGTTTTCAAATTTTTATTAAGAATCTCAACCAAACAGGTTTTTGTTTTCAGTTTTTATATTACAAATCTCAATCAAACAAGTTTTCATTTTTTAGGAAAAAAATATAAACCAAAAACAGGAAACAGAAACCAAAAACAACAACAGAAAAACATAAGTGAAACCAAACGACCATTTAACTTTAGCCTATGTAGGGATTTATATTTGTTTTAGATATGAATCTTGGCAAGATAGAAGGAGAATAGGTTTTAAGTAGAAATAGAGGAGAAAAATACGTCCAACACTTCTAGGTATCATTACGCTTCATTTCTTTGAAATTTTCTCTTCATCTTTCATCTTTTCTTCTATTTTTGGCATTGAGGCTAAAACTATATGTGGCTAATTCTAGATATTCTAATTTAAAGGGATTTAAAACTCTAATTGTAATCTTATAAGGTTTTGTTCTAAACTTAAATTCTTGTTTAATTCGTGTTTTTTGTTTTGTGTGCTTATATTTCATGAATAATTAATACTGATTAATTTGAAAAATTAATATGATGTTGATTATTTATAACTATCTATGAATTCAGTGATCTGTAATTATCATGAAGGTCGGTACAAGTAACAAACATGTTATTTATGAATTTGCATATTTAACTTACAAGAAATAAGAAAACTAAATAGAATAGTTATAGTTATCTCAATTATTTAATTTGGGGTTTTGTTTTTTTCATTAAGCTTATTGCTATCATTTAATTGATATAAAATCCTATTATACCTAATAAATATATGGTAAATTTTGGTTTTAATGATGAGTTTGAACCAATTAATTTAGAAAATTTTGAAACTTATTATGACTATCATAATATGTTTCAAACTAATTTCTTAAATTGTAAAAATTATTCTTTCTAGACCAATGATCAATGTTACAATTTGATGAGATATTTCCCTTAAATTAGAGTTAATTAAAACTAAATTTCTCAATCTTTAATATTTAGTTGATTTACTTTGATTCCTTGTTAAATTTAGTTTATTAGTTAATTAATCATAAATCGTCCACTTTGTTTGAACAATTGACATTAAGGAACTAGTTTTCAGTTCTCTAAAGCTTCGATCTAGTTCCACGACTACTATAAGAGTTTAGAGAATCGTAATTAATTTTAAGGGCTTCAACAATCTAGTTAGTTGGTTATAACTTAACAGGAGGAGTTAATAAGACACTCTACTGCTAATAAGACACAATGGGCAAACAAAATTACAAGAGATTCTATTTGGAGGCAATAACTAGATTAAGCTTCAAATCAATCTCCTTAGTAGTCGAGATCAGTCTAATTTAATTAAACAAGTTGTCATCGAGAATTGAAGTTTCAATCTTCTTATTCTTGAAAATTTTTATGTTTATTGCTTTACAAATTGTATAAATGTGTACTACTTAGGGCAACCTTGAAAAGATTAAGTCTCTTTTACTATTAAACTTAATTTTTAATTGCCCAATTCATAATGCTTAACCATTAGTTCAAATTACAAAATGAATTACGAAGGATAAGGGAGTTCTCCCAAACTATTTTTAAGTATTAGTAATTGAAGAAGAAATGATTGTGCTATTTGGTTACTTGATTATGGAGCATACAAACAACATCATTTAATACATTGAAAAGCATTATGTCCATTGATTAAATCCTTATTTTAGCAGTTAGTCATAAAATGAAAGGTATCTTTGGTAAGCAATTGGGAAATTAGACTAAATTTCTTCAATGCAAAGTATATTGACCTCTAATAAAGATCTCTAAGTAGGATCTAATAGTAAATTTAAGGGATTGGTGTCTCATCTACATAACAAAATCTTCTCTAATTGAATTAGGAGGGTTGATGTCAAGTTTTTTTTTAATAAATGAGAATCCCTTAGGGTGAACAAAAGGCCAATTTCAATTATATTTTTATTATAGTTGACACTCTTAAGTAAGATGGTAAGCTTGCATTTGTGAATATGGTATTTACAAAATTTTTAAGGTGTTCTAAAGGTTGCCAATTGTCATACCATAAAAAGTTCTTCCATTTCTTAGTATTACTTTTAATTAATTCTCCCTAAGCATTCCTTTAGATTTGGGATCTAATGCAAGGTCCAGGATATTGAAAGTATTTGGTTCAACCATTCACATACTTTTTCCTCTCAAGAAATATATATTTATCTACAAACTGACAAAGACTCGAGGTTTAAGAAAAGTTTCCAGATTTTCTTGACGAGGAGCACCTTATTCTTCAATGTTAAAAAAAGGAAGCCTAACCCTTAACTAGCTTTTAGTATACAAAGCTCACTCCTTTTTATCTTGGCCTTAGTTACATTAGTTTTGTCCTTATGCATAGAATTCTTTCAATTGATCTTATTAAATTCACAAGAAGGAAACCGCTAAATGTGCAAACTATTTAATATTAAAGAAATCAATTATTGTTTTTAATCACAATTACATGTTTCTATTATTCTAATTCCCAATTCTCCTTTTTAATAATTCAAATAATAAAAAGCAATCATAGTAGAAGAGTTTATATGCAGTGATTAGGATATACAAGTATTTTAAAAGAGGTTTCTTAATTATGAGTCTTGTTAATTATTTGATCAAATCATCTTCCTCTTGATATCTTGTTGATACAAATAAATAGCTTTTTATTGGAGTTGATAGCAAACCATGATAAAGTCCTCTAAAGAATTAAAAAATATATTAAAAGAATAAATAAATGTTAACTTTGTCAAAAGAGTAAGAGACCATTTGCTAAAGTAAAGTTGAACATTTTGTGTTAGTTGCACTTATTGTGATATTTGAAATTCTAATTCTTAATGTAATTGGCAATGATACAAGTAAGAGCTTCAATATAATCTACGAATAGATAAGTGAAAGAGGGTCACTTTGTCTCAACTTTTTTGCATCATTAAATATTTATGTTAGCTCACCATTGATCAGGGCAAAATAAGAGGTGGTTATAACACATTTCCTAAGCTAAATGATTAAGATAGAAGGGAGTTCGAAAGCTTCCATTGTGATAAAGAGAAAGTTTCAATACATTAAGTCAAAGACTTTATACAATTCAATTTTTAGAATGCTACTTTTGACATTTAATTTACAGTGATAGTTTTTAAAAATTTCTTGAGCCAATAAAATATGGTTGCTAAAGCTTTGGCCTAAATAAAATCACTTTAGGATGAATTGATAATAGCCTTTAGCACTTCTTTAAGCGATATCTTAGGCACTAGGAAAATGTAGGATTTGTGGACATTAGTAGACTAAAATACCATTGAAGAAAATTTTAAGTATGGATGAGGATATGGAATTTGCCACAAAGTGTCATGCTTTTTTTTAAAATAAAAAGTAACATTTAATATATAGAGATCTAGTGCCTTGTTGACATTTAAATTGAACCAAGTATCTTCAATGTCTTGTCCAGTAAAACATTTAGTAAGAATGTCAGCTTGCCCAAGGAGATACCTTGTAGAATAAAAGAAGTAAGTTCCAACTAAGACTTGAGTCTACCTAAATACCCTAAGGAATTTTTTAAGTAATTGATTGCCAATTGTTAAATGTCTTAGCAATGTTAAGTTCCTTTTTGGCATTCAAAATTTTGAATTTCTCTTTAATAAATTTTAGCTCCCTTATATGCTTAAAGGCCTCAAACGTGTGACCTAAGGGAGTGTTTAGATGATGGGTGAAAAAGGTTCAATGGCTAAGGAATGGATAACGAGTGGTTGGTTGATTATTATGATTATAGGGATAATACTTTGATATCAGACTTTCGAGGATTACTCGATACATCCCAAATATCAAAGGAATGAAAACCATTCCTGAGTAACCGGCTAGTGTCACAAGCATGATAGTGGTTGTCACCCCTGTGACATTCCCTTCTTCTTTTTTCAAAAATCTTTTTAGTAATTATATATAATTTAAATATAATTAATTAAATACAATTAATTAATTAAAATATAATTAATTAATTACAATTAATTAATTAAAATAATATTACAATATAATTAATTAATTAAAATATAATTACTATAATTAATTAATTATATTGTATTTTTTTCTCTTTTAAAGCAATTAAATATAACTAATTAAAATATATTAAAATTTGGTGTAAAATAAGATTTTAACAAACTTTTATTTATCAATATTTTTAAAAAACCAACTACTATCAATGGTAATGGTAATCATTTCTTCGTTTTAACCAACCATTATATTTATAATAATTATATTCATTTCCATTTTTCACTATATTCATTCTCATTCCTATTACTATTATCTTATTTGAACCAACTGCCCTTAAATATTTAAGCCTGGTACCATACCCTCTTCAAAGCTTAGGATTCCTAAGAGGCAGTTAATATTAAACCTAAAAGGTGATTTTCACCTTTTCCTTTAATTACAACCAAATTAGAGGTAAACCTCTATAGGTGAATGGTTTGAGTAACATGAATTGTTAAGAGGACCCAAGCATGGGAGAAAGAATAAAGCGATAAAGGAATAACTGAAGCTTTATCGAGCTTTCTTTTAACAATCATCTGTCATTTTATTTGTTATTCTAAGAAAATTTTTGTCCCTACTAGCAGAGGTCAAATAAACCAACATGGTTGATGTAAATACAAAAATCTTCACAAATTGACTTCTAGAAATATAAATGTCTGTCTGTTTCTTAATAGAAAAAGGATATAGTTGAAGTTTCCCAATACTAACTAGGGAGAGGAAATATTATAGTTGATATTTAGGATATCAACCTAAAGATGCTTCCTAAGTGACAAATTATTATAAGCATAAACAAATGTAACAAGCATTTTAGACATAGTGTAGATGATGGCTAACTCAAGTAAGCTAACTAAGATAGGTTTTTCAATCTACAGAAAGTCTATGATTACTTACTGTTTAGAGGGGTAGTTCAACCCTTTTACATTTGGAGATTAAGGAGCTAATTGGAACCTTTTTCTTAAATTCTTCCTAAAATTTTTCTCGTAGGTTGAAGCAGAAGAGTCAGCATTACATACGTTTTCAACTGGTAAAGTTTTCCAAAAGTTTTTTGAAGGGGGTAACATTATGGCTTTTGGATGAACTCTAAGATATGCTTAATAGCATGGTCAAGGGCCTTGCAAGATGCTCAGTGTCTACTTTAGCTTAGACAAAGTTTAGAGTTTCCAAATCTTAAGCTGACTAAGAATTAGCAACATAGTTATGCACAAGTTCTTCAAATTCACTGGTGGTAAATTATTTTTAAGTAGCTCTCCATTCATTGACTTAATTGGGTTTGGTAGGTTTCCGTTGATTGCTCGAAGAGATTTCTTTTGGCGTTCATCATCTAATTTTAGGATTTTCATGATTTCTCACAAATCCTTCTTTAATTCAACTTTAAGCAAAATTTGACATAATTTATCCTTTTCAACGATGTTGTTAAAAAAGGTCTCTCTATTGCACTTGACAAATAAGTTGAACCCTATGTTGACTAGTATTTCAAAAAGATAGTATAAAAGTTAACTCAAATTAGAGCGTGTTTTTCCTTCAATTTTTCCAATTACATACATGTTCTCCAGTTTTTATAAGAATAGAAGTTTACCTCTACATGTCAAGCCTCCTATTCAAGAATCTTTACCAAGATAACTTCACTGCTAAATTTGAATGAAAACAAATATGCTTCACTTATGAGGATATTACTAACCCAAGTTTACACAATTTTACAAATGTTTACCTTTGTATTAGGCCAAAATGATACTCCTTAGGAGATCTTGATTAGAGTGATTGACGAGCCTTCACAAAAGAGGGGTGGAATAAACTTTGAGAAACTTAAATGGAGACCTATCTCCTACAATTTTAAACCAAGAGTGTTTCAAGTAAGAAGGAAAAGGAAACAATTAAAAGAACTTGAGTAGAGGACGAGAGAATTGACCAAAGACACTCGAGTTGTTAAGTTGTCGTAAGTACTAAAAAAGGTGCGAAGAAGAGATGAGAAAGACAATAAGAAACTCTGAAGTTGGGGTCGAAAAACCCCAAGACGAGCAAGGTGCTCGAGGTGAAGAAAAAGATCGAAGAGAAATGGAAAAGTTGACCGTCTCAGGAAAAGGCTCAAGGTAGTAGCCCAAAAAGATAAAGAAGGGAAGTAGCCATGCGAGTGGGAACAAACTAATTTTAGAGTTAGTTGGCCGAGGTTTAAAGAGAAGGGAGCGTTGGAAAGTTAGAATCCTAAACGCTTATTTTTGTGCTATTGGAAAATGAAAGTGATTTGCTAGTCGTCCGAAGAGATAATGGGCGTGGAATTACAAGAGAAGAAGGATTGAACAAAACTTGTGGCAAAATGGCAAAGTCCCAAAAGCTAAGAATGCTTAATAAAGCATTGGCCACTGTTTTCTTTTGGGTTAGCCCGTGGAAAACGTATACTTGGTGTACATGTTAAGATATGCACTAGAAAAACATGATTGTAATTTATAATCCACTAACTTGTATGCTATTCCTTAACAGGGGGTAAAACGCCCCAAAAAGCAAAGACAGGAGAAAACAAAAATTTCGAAGGTTCCTTGACCTCTGTATAATGTCATGTTACAATAGTAACATCTTTAGGACCCCCCAAAAAATAAAGCCTTCCATGCCCTAGCCAAGAATTTCCTTGATCTTTTTCTTCTGATCCTCAGTTAGAGAGGTGGGGAAAAGTACCTCAAATGTGACGTATAAATCTCCCTTCTTTGTGCTAAAATGCAATGGCATTCCTTCCCCTTTGAACTTCCTTACTTCCTTGGGCTTAGTAATTCCCTGAGAGTTGTTAGCAATTGTCATTCCCATTTCATAGGAACTCAAACAGTATCCAAGTAAGATTAAAGTAAGATGCAGAGAAAGTGCATTCACTTACCTTTGTGCCAATCTCAACCAAATGTTCATCAAGGTGCTTGATGGTCTTTTCAAAACCGACCAGAGCTTGAACCTAGGAACATAAACGTACAGGGAGTTCCTTCTCACAACATATACAAGAAGAAAACACAAATGAAGATAATAATCAAGAACTGTTGCTAGTATCTGCCAACAGAGTTACTATTAGCACTCACCAACGTTATAGTAATAGTTGTATGCAAGTCACTGCCTTCCCTTCTAAAGCGATCATGTGGTGCTGTGTGAATGCGGAACTGCAATGTTCATAAGTTTTAACTTTCTACATTACGCACCAACTAGCAATAGTATTAGCAGTAAATAAATGCACAGTGTTAATACAAGACAGCTTCGAAGACTAACCCTCAAATCTCCAGCTTCTCCATCAACTTTAGGCTCACCATCTTCATAGAAAACAACCTCCTATAACATGCGTCAACACATCAATCAAAAGCTATAAGGTAAAATAAGAAGAGTGACAACCACAAAGATGCTGCATCTGAATTATCCATGTATGTCTAATTCTATGATAAAACTTCCTTTAGTAGGACATGTCAAGAGATTTCCACATCACCAAAATGGGGGAAACTACCATATTCATGTAGCAAGAACTGCACAACAAGTCAGTAAATAGTGTCTCATACAGAAAATTTTAAGAAGCTTACTTGTCCATCTTGCATTCCTTTCTCTATATCAACTGTGACAAAATAACCTTCCCGCTCAAATTTCACATTTTGGCATTGCTCACAGACCTGAATCAATTTACAAGTGTAAACTCAAGGGCATAAGACTTCAAAATCCTTAGAGGAGCCTTAAAATTATAGCATCAGGCAAAATGATTGAAATCAAACTGAATGGCCATGGGAAAGGATCCTACATAAGAAAGCCAAATGAAATAGCTAATATTTCAAGCAAGCAAGAAAAGCATCAATTCATCAAATGGAACAACCATCTTCCTTTTTGCGTTAACTGTTAATGCCAATAAGAAACTCCATGAGAACTGCCAGACTGTTATCTGAGTCTGTACCTGCTCTGTCATCTGCTGAAACATTCCAGGACCAATTTGTTTGTGATAGACTTCATTTTTGCAGTTGCAGCGCCTTTTACCCGGTGCTGGTTTTATGACATTCTTCTCCCTCCAAACCTGATAAATATACAAAGGGTAATTCTTCTTATTAGATCAAACCGATAATTGTATTACCCATCAATTATTATTGTCCTTCTAGATGACAAGGAACATAGGGATGGAAAATACACTAAGATACAGTTCCTAACTATAAAGTACTTGTTTGTTTCAAAATGGGGACTAACAGGTTCTAACATGTGTCCTAAAAGCTGCAATTTTCAGTTCCCAACTTCCCACTATATTAATCACCAACAGAATAAACCCTCACCTTTAGGGAACCACCATTGTACAAGTCTTCCAATGTCGCGTCCAATTCAACAATTACATCATCACCCTTTACAATAGTCTCTTCCTCTTCCGTGGGACCTCCACCAAAGAACCTAGAAAGACCATTTCTCCAATAAGATGTGACTCTAAACTGAAACATCAAAATGGTAGACTGAAATTAAGAAAAAGTTCTTTACATTAAGAAAGACCCCTAGCCCACATAGGTAGCGTAAATATAATTGATCAAACACCAGCTATAGTACAGTGATTTACTCAACTATCTGAATGCAATCCCAAATGTCTCGCTTTATATACAGCCAAATACACGGCGAGGATCTGTTATATGACGTGAAAATAAATTTCTAGAGAATTCCTAAAATCACAGCATAGAGAACCGCAAATAAAATTAAAAATGGGGTAAAAGAAAAGGACTTACTGGCTAAAGATATCTTGAATGTTCATTCCCATTCCCCCACCTCTCCCACCACCAGCCATATGCTGTTTAATCCCCTCCTCTCCATACCTATCGTATATTCCCCTCTTTTCGCTATCCGACAACACCTCATACGCTAATCACCCACACACATTTCATTTAGTTCAATTTTCATCAGCACAAACCAACAAGACATGACAATTAAATCAGTAACGTTTTACCATTGTTAATCTCCGCGAATTTCTTGCTTGCCTCCTCATTCCCCGGGTTCTTGTCGGGATGGTATTTCAAAGCTAGCTTTCTATACGCTCTCTTGATCTGCTCGTCTGACGCTCCCTTCTTCACTTGTAATACATCGTAATAACTCTTCCTGACACCCACATCTCAACCAATTTAATCTCCAAAGCCAACCAAGCCCTAAGAAGGAAGGAGTGCGAATAAGAGACTGAAGAAGAAGAAGAGGAGGAGGAGGAGAAATGCATACGCTGAAATAGCGACGAAAGCGTAACAAGAGAGAACGCATATAACCACCAAGAGCTTTGTTCTTCGATCCGCCATCGAAAGAATTGCTCTAAACGAAATTAGAGCTCTCCAGATCCTAGGGTTTCCGATCTCTCCGTTCAATTCTTCAATTACTTTGTTTTGAGTTTCTAAAAACTGGCCCCAAACAAAGGTTCACTTGACTAGGGTCACCGTGCGACTTTTCTTTGTAATCAGCCAGCGAGAGTTAATTCCAGGTGTCTCTACCACGCAAGACTGCTTTCTGTTACGTGCAATGACACGACGATAGCGAAGTGAAGTTAAAAGTGTAAACGACCTGCCGTATCCTAATTTATAACGGGTCCTGCACTCGCGCTGTAGTTAGGAGAAGCAGGAGATTTGTCTTGCCATTTTGCCTTTCTCCGTTTCTGGCTTCATTTCTTTTTATTTTCAATTTCTTGATATCTTTTCTATTCTCTATTTTCTTAAATATGTTTGGTAAGTAAAAATAAAGTAGATGTTCTCAAGGAAAAGCTTTTTAAGTAAACAAATTAGAGTTTTGTTATTCTCGTGTTAAGGGTGAAATCTAAAATTAAAGAATTTGGAATTTAACCTAAAGAATATTTGAACTTTCTTCTCATGAAAATATATCATATTTTAAAATATCATGTTCAATTATATTCCTTACTTTTTATTGAAAATAAACAGCAAGTATATAATATAACTACATTATTTTTATCCTAAGAGTTTGCAAATAATTGTAATTGATATCTGTATCGGTTTTTTATTTGCTTGTTATATACTTGAGAATTTTTAGTGGTTCTGGTTAATTATATTGTACATATTTAATTATAGTATGATCTTATTTTTCTGAAACTTATGGAAATTTAATATGTGAAAAGATTAATATATTATATTAATTTTGGCAAAGACCATGCAAGTCACATGTAAGATAGTTGCATTAGTTTATCTTATAGTCAATTAGTTGGTTTTTTTTTTGGTTATAGATTAGTGACATAATTATTTAATATCTTATACACTCTTTATCTTATACACATTCAAATGTATATGATAAAGCCTATGGATAAATTAATATTACAAACAAAATTATGATAAAATCATAGTTATAAGATTTATGTTTCATTTATGTATTATTCTTAAATTGTTTATAGTCATTGTTCTATTAAGACTGGACATTAATATAATATAAAAGACTAGCACATGTTATGTTTTTTCTTATAAAGAAAGTAATCAATCTTATAGACTAAAGTATGAAGATACTTAAATAAACACGCGAGTTCTTATTAAAGAACAAGTTTATTAAATTTATCCTATACGATATTTTTATTTAAAACATTATTTATATGTCTATGAAAATTCTCACTGTAATGATTGCATAAGTGATCATTTGACTTGAGATCTAAAAAAATCTCATATAAGGATTGATATATTTTGATACTACTTATAAAGTATTTTAGTCAATGTTAGCTTAACCAGTAGTTACTGGATATAATATGAATTATATGTAGGTAGCTGGGTAATCAGTAAAGGATTCATCACCCTAAAGTAATTAGGGAGTATATTCCACTATTCTAAATTAGTATTGATTTGCAAAACCCTTGAACAAAGTGAAAATTTTAAACGTTATTAATATAATCAATTGCTAATTATAGAGAATTAATATGATTAGAATCAAATAAATTAGACATTAATTTTATGTTCTATGTTTAATTGGAATATTTTATGATAAAAATATTTAATTATACAAAAAATTAATCAAGGAAATATTAGTCAAAACTACTTTAGAATTCTTAAATTTTTGGGTAGTTATGATATCACTATAATAGGCAAGGGTTTTGGTGACGCAAATATTCAACGATGAAGGACAAACAATCGTCGACGAACGTTTTGGTGACGATGATAATTTGTCTCATAAATAGTCACCGAAGCACTGTAAAAAAATATTATTTGCGATGTTTCTACAAAATCGTCGCCCAAACTTTTGTGCTCCGATTTGAAATCCGTCGCCAAAAGATATAACTGAGGATAAATCAAATTGTCGCGAATGATTTATTGCAACGTTTTGGTTTCGTGGCTAAACGTAATTTTTGGTCCCGTTTCCTTTTCTTTAGTAAATAAGCTTGTTTAAATTAATTTGAGGTTTTTAGTGCTTAGTTAATGGTTATTAAATGAAAGGAATTTAGTTAAATTAGAGTTTTGATGAATTGTTAGAATTAAAAAGAATAAGATGGTGTAAGGGCAAATTAGGAAGTTTACTTATGTTTTTAAGGCTTAAGGCTTTTAAGGAGGGGCTTTTTAGTCTTTTTAATTTCAATTAAAAGAAGAATGAAGGAGGAAAAGCCCTTGTTGTCGTGAATGAAGGACAAGGGACGAATTTGACTAGAAAAAGAAGAAAGAAAGAAGCATTGTCATTGGATGAGAGGAGAATTACGAAAATTGCTAGGAAAATGAGAGGATAATAAGTGAAACTACAACGTTTTGGCTTAGGTTTTAAGTTAAGAATCAAGTTTTTCCCTAAGTCTTGTAAGAGACTCACGAAGCTTTCAAATGAAAAGAGAGGGAGAGGTTTCGGCTAAGAGGAGAGGAGAAGAAGAAGAAGAAGAAAGGTTAGGGCTTTGGATTATCTTGGTTTAGAAAGGTGATTGAGAGAGTTTTCTTAGAAGAAAAAGGAAGAGGAAGAGTTTAATCCTCCATTAG
>JANZLC010000004.1:6540796-6553593 GCA_026413385.1 Erythroxylum gracilipes
CACTATACAAGTCGAGTTATGGGTATCGTGCAAGCATAAGTCGAGTTACGCAGGGTACAAGTCGACTTACACTAACAGATAGGTAGTACTATTGTTATAGGAGAGGTCTGTAAGGGATGCTTGATTCGAATTGATCAAGCAGAGTTGGAGGCAGACCTGATTATATTGCAGCTAAGAGAGATAGATATTATTTTAGGCATGGACTGACTCATTGCTCATAAGGCTGTCATGAACTGTTATACCAAGGAGGTAGTATTAGAACCTCCTGGTCAGTCGAGGACAGTATTCAGAGGAATCAGTCAAGTGGTGCTAGCCAGGATGATATCCTTCATAAGAGCATTGAGGTTGATGCAGGATGGATGTGAGGCCTATTTGACCTACGTCATTGATACTAGAGTTAAGCAGAATGTGCAGGACATTCCTATGGTTAGGGAATTCCTGATGTGTTTCCCGTCGAGTTAAACCAGGTCGAGAGACAGAGTTCACAATTGATCTAGTTCTAGGTGTTGTTCCTATATCTATTCCTCCATATAGGATGACACCTATGGAACTGAAAGAGTTGAAGGCTTAACTTCAGAAATTGTTGGAAAAGGGTTTTATTAGACCCAGTGTTTCGCCTTAGGGAGCTCCAGTTTTATTTGTGAAGAAGAAAGATGAAACTTTGAGGTTATGCATCGATTATAAGCAACTGAATCGGGTGGCAATGAAGAACATGTACCCGTTGCCTAGAATTGATGATTTGCTTGATCAGCTACAGGGAACTCAGGTGTTCATTAAGTTGGATTTGATATCTGGGTACTATCAGCTAAAGATAGCAGAGGCTGGTGTGCCTAAAAGTGCATTCAGGAGTAGATATAGGCACTTCGAGTTCTTAGTTATGTTGTTTGGGTTAACTAATGCCCCGACAACATTTATGGCTTTAATGAATAAGGTGTTTCAGCCCTACCTAGACCGATTCGTAATTGTGTTCATCGATGATATTTTAGTGTATTCGAAGAGCAGAGAAGAGCATACTGAGCATCTAAGAGTGATTTTACAAATCATGAGAGAGAAACAACTGTATGTCAAATTCAGTAAGTGTGAATTTTGGCTGGATCAAGTAGTATTTTTAGGGTATATAGTGACTGAACAAGGTATACAGGTAGATCCAAAGAAGATAGAAGCAGTGATGAATTGGGAAGCTCCGAGGAATGTGTCTGAAATTCAAAGCTACTTAGGATTGGCCGGATATTACTGGAGGTTTGTCGAGAGGTTTTCTCTGATCTCAGCCCTTCTGAAAAAACTTCTGAGGAAGAATGTAGTGTTCAGATGGAATGAGGAGTGTCAGAAGAGCTTTGAAGAGCTGAAAAATTGGTTAACTACGACACCGGTGTTAACTATTCGATCAGGGATCAGAGGATATGTGGTATATATGATAAGGTGATCGCCTATGCATCGAGACAATTAAGGTCTCACGAGATAAATTATCCGGTACATGATTTAGAGCTTGCTGCAGTTGTCTTTGCTTTAAAGATTTGGAGACACTATTTGTATTGAGAGACCTTCCAGATTTATATAGATCATAAGAGTTTGAGGTATCTGCTGAGTCAGAAGGAGTTGAACCTGAGACAGAGGAGATGGATTGAGTTACTAAAGGATTATGAATGCACGATTGAGTACCACCCGGGGAAAGCTAATGTGGTGGTTGATGCTTTGAGCGGAAAATCTGATACTAGTGTAGCTCAAATTCAGTTATCAAGGTTACCCAATTTGATTCAATTGAGAGCTTTGAATGTGGAGTTGAATCTGGAGCAAAATGAGGCACTGATTGCTACTTTGAAGCTGAGACTAATGCTACATGATAGAATCAGAAAAGTCCAGGGGAAAGATCCTGATATGGTGAAACTTATAGAGAAAGTGAAGATGAATCTGGATTCTGAGTTTGAGTTAAAGGACGAGACATTGTGGTTGAAACAAAGGTTGTGTGTGCCTAATATGGAGGATCTGAGGAAGGAAATTCTTGAGGAAGCTCATATGGCTGCCTATGCTATGCATCCTGGTACTACCAAGATGTATAACACACTGAAGCAACATTTCTAGTGGCCTGGAATGAAGAAGCAAGTGGCAAAGTATGTATCTAAGTGTATGACATGCCAGTAAGTTAAGGCTGAGCACCAAGCTCTAGTAGGGAAGCTACATTCGTTGCCTATTCCGATAGTGAAAATGAGAACGAATCACCATGGACTTCATTATGGGATTGCCCAAGACTCCGAGGCTAAATGATGCGATATGGGTTATAGTGGACCGGTTGACAAAATCAGCCCACTTGTTGCCAGCGAGAGAGAATAACTCACTAGATCAGTTGGCCCGGAGATATGTAATTGAGGTGGTGAGATTGCATGGAGTTCCAGTGTCCATTATATCAGACAGGGATCCCAGATTTACTTGAAAGTTTTGGAAGAGCTTGCAGTCTGCTATGGGTACTAAGTTGAATTTCAGTACAACATTTCATCCTCAAGCAGATGGACAGAGTGAGAGGATAATCAAGACTATTGAGGATATGCTCAAAGCTTGTGTATTGGAGTTTCGAGGAGCATGGGATCAGTATATGGCACTAATAGAATTTGCATACAATAACCATTATCACAGTAGTATTGGGATGGCACTGTATGAGGCACTATATGGTAGAAAATGTTGGTCGCCATTATATTGTGATGAAGAGGGCTTGAGAATGGTTGAAGGCCCAGAGTTGATACAAGATACAGTAGATAAGGTGAAATTGATCTGAAGCAGAATTAAAGCAGCTCATGATAGACAAAAGAGTTATGTGGATCAACATCGAAGGGACATAGAATACAGTGTGGGAGACAGAGTATTCTTGAGAGTGTCACCATGGAGAGGAGTATTGAGATTTGATAAGAAGGGCAAGTTAAACCCTAGGTACATTGTTCCTTATGAGATCATTGAGAGGATAGGGCCTTTGACATATAAGTTAGCTTTACCGAATGAAATGTCTCAATTGCATAATATGTTTCATGTGAGTATGCTCCAAAGATACCGATCTGATCCAACACATGTGATACCAGCTCAGGAGATAGAAGTTGCTAGTAACTTAAGCTATATTGAGGAGCTAATCAATATAGTGGGATCTCAGATCAAGCAGTTGAGGAATCGAGTCATTTCATTGGTGAAAGTCCTTTGGAGGAATCACTCAACTGAGGAAGCCAATTGGGAAACAGAGGAGCATATGAGGAGGCAATATCTCCACTTGTTCAAATATTCAGGTAAGAATTTCGGAAACGAAATTTTTTTTAAAGAGGGGAGAGTTGTAACATCCCATTACCTATGGGGAGGTTAAAATAGTAAATATGAAAGATTGCTAAGAGATTGTAAATGCATTACATGCTCATGCGTCATATGATTTCCAGTTATATGTGAATGTTAAACTTCTGCACATGAAAATAATTGTACATGCATTCATGGATAATTTGGGGTGTAATTGAATTGTGATGTGATACTATTGAGAATTTGTGAAATTGTTGTATCAGAAATTTAATTGGTGAGTGTAATTGTAAATTTTGAATTCTGGTGAATTTTAGGAATAATTCCGAAAGTGTTGATTTTTATTGGACTAGGAAAAATGCCAAATTGGCAAGTAAATTGATGTATAGAAAATAGAAATAGGAATCAATGATATTGGAAAATTTGAGACAAATTGGAGTAAAGTTGAATTGTGTTAAACCATCTAGGATATGAACCTTTAAAACCTTCTAGAGTTTGTCATTAGTGGAGTCTTGTAGCTAACTCCGTCTGATTTCATTGCCTTGCTTAGATGCGTCTACTCCGTCTGATTACATTGCCTTGCTTAGATAAGTGTACTTCGTCTGCGTCTTGCTTATACACGTGTACTTCATCTGATCAATTCAGACTAATCACTCCGTCTGATCATTTCAGACTAATTACTTCGTCTAATCAGTTCAGACTAATCACTCCATCTGATCAGTTCAAACTAATCACTTCGTCTGAGACGATCCATCTATGACTTAAGTACTTCATTTGAGAAGATCCATATGTGACTTAAGCACTTCTTCTGAGACAATCCATCTGTGACTTAAGCACTTCATCTAAGACGATCCATTTGTGACTTAATCACTTTGTTTGATCCACCTTAGACACCTCATCTTATTCAGCCTTTGCTAAAGTATTGTCTTGATTTGATGAATTGTGCCACATATATTTATTTGCTCACTTGACAAATTCATCAAAACAATTCATACACTTCTATTACCATTAATTGATTTTCCTCAAAATCAATAGAAGAAGTGAAGTCTTCTTGACTCAATAGACCCATTCCACGTTTCTCTTATAATTGAAAGCCTATGTTTGTTATGGAAATTATTGAAGATGAAGGCATCTAAGCAAGGAATGACTTTTAGACGTTAGCTGAATTGCAAGGCATTATACGCAACGTCTTGAATCGCAAAACGTTATACGCAGCATTTAAGATTCTCATACGTTAGCTTAAATTGGAAGACGTTATACGCAACGTTATACGCAGCATGAGAATTAGGATTTCTTGGAGTTTCTGAAGATTTTGGAGTTTTATCAAGTAAGTATCTTGTTAATCCTTATGAGTTGTAAGTATATGAGATAAATTTGGTGAGTTAATTGTCATTGAACTGAAAAAGATTGATTGAAGGAAAGTGAGAGAATCTAAAGAAAAGTATGAACATTATGATTCACTGAACATATTTAGGTATTTCGGTTATATCTTATTTTGTAGTCATCCAAATGAGATGATTTATGATTTGGAGTAAACTAGAGAAATAGGGCTATAACTACATGAAGAATTCGAATTTGTATACAGTCTTTAAAACTTTCAATTTCTGGATGAAAGTTGAATAGTGTACTGTTTTAGTATGAGAACAGTCTGAAAATGTTTGGGGTATAACTTTTGGATTACTAAATCAATTTGAATGATTTTGGTGTCATTAAAAACTTAAGAGATAGGAGAACAATTTTCTAGAAGAGACTATTACCAAATGACTTCATTTTCATTTTTTAATTGAACATGAATAGTAAAGCCGAAAGTAAAATCTGAAAGTGAGCCAATGAGAAATGAATTAGGATTTTAATGGTTTTAGTGAGGTATAAACCTAAGTATAAATTATACTTAGATGAGTCTTAATATGGGTTTGATTTTGTGACGACATTAATGGATAAATATCCGGGATTATCATGAATATGCATTATGCATATTTCATATACATACATCTGCATTTTCAAGCACTTACAATTGTGCCAAATTGTGATATGCATATATTTTGTAATATAGAGGAACAACAAGAACGTCAACCTCCAGACGTTGCCGGATCTTCCAAGCATTAGATTCGGGAGAGACTAGTGAATAACCTAGACGCTCTCACTCAATTAATTGTTTGATTTTATTATGTTTAAAATGTGATTTGATTGTGTTGATTTCGGACCCAAAGGTCCGATGACTATGATATATGAATGAGTTATTGAAGTGCTACTTGTATGTGAATGTGACTAGAGTAGCCACCGAAAAAGAGCTTAAAGTTCAGAATGTGAAAAGGAGCTTCAAGCTCAGAAAGTGATTAAGAGCCAAAGGCTCACTATGTAAAATGAGCCCTGTATCTCCAATGAATAAGGGACAGTTATCAATGAGCCCGATATCTACAATAAATACGAGACATTTTAGGCACTTGGTCACAACAACGTAATAATTGAAAAAGAGTCACATGAGCATTTTATATGCATTTTGTTAAGTATGTTTGATTGATTGAAATGCAAAATTGCCTAAGCTTAAGTGAGAATGTGATATGTGATCAATTATGCAAAAATGTGAATATATGTTATATGTAGTGATGTGTTGCATGAATTGGGTGAACCATCGATGATGGTTATCTCATTGAGTTCGCAAAACTCACCAAAATGTTGACTTTTCAGGACTGAGAGACAACTCTAGCTACTGAGAGACTCTACAAGCAGTGTAGACTTGTGATTTGGGTAGAGAAGTCATGGCTCAAAGGTCGGTCAGCTGGGATTTGGATAGATTAGATAGATTTTGTGTATTTCCTCTTTCATGTAGCACTTTGTATTAGGCTATGATGATGTACAGATAGGGAATGTTGAAAGACATATTGTAGACCTTCAGTTTTTATGAAATGAAATGAGGAAATTTTAGATTTTAAAATATTGTGACTTTTTTAATGACATTCATAAGAGAATAAAGATATATGATGCCATGTTAAGTGAAGATAGTGATTGAACGTAGTGCACTATTATTGTAGGATATGTATTGGAATGTCCTAAGGGTGTTCCGGTATGTACCCTAGGATATGGGGGCGCAACAAGAACCAACTTCGTAACTACTAGTATATAGCAGTTAACCTATTACGGGTAAGTGATGCAGAACCAGCTCCATAAATAGTGGTTAACTAATTGCCGGTAAGTGATGCAGAACCAGCTCCGTAACTTTAGGCCTAATGTACCGTATGGTAAAGAAACTAGTGGTGGGCTATATTAAGGAAAGTCATGAAAATAATAATGCCACCAATATTTGTGTTAAAAGTGATTTGAGAGGCACCGTATAGTACCAATTCTAGTGGATGGCTTATTTTTAGTTTAAAAGTTTTTAAAAAACTTATTACCACCACTGTTTATTATTTAAGGAAAAAAGGAAAATGGAAAATGAAAAGTTGTATATTTTGAGTTTAAGGTCAAAAAATTTTTTGGAATAATATTTCAAAAAATTGAATTTGTTTTTTACGAAATGTTATGTTATTACCAAATTTGATGATGCACAAATAAATTGTTATGCAAATGCTTTACCGTGAGTTTTATAATTGTATGGGAATATTTCAGTTATGTTGTTATGAAAAGTTAAATTTTTAGTAAATTGATTAACACTCATTGAGTTCGTTTAGCTCACTCTTATTTTTATGTCTTTAAACAAACCACCCTATATATTTGTGTAGTTATTGCAATAATTGGGACTTCGCCACAGGAATAGTTGTATCATCGGGTGTTACTGTGCTTGTGTTATTTTGATATGTACATTTGTGTAAAGAATGGATGTTTATAACGGCTTTTAAATGAAATTCATGAATATGTTTTAGCTTTTTAAAGTTTATTGTAGTGATTGTTGAGAATTATTTGTTTGGGGTTGCTTATGAGTGGACTTAAAGTTCAAAATTTGTAGTTGAGAAATTGTTGTGAGTATAAAAATGTTTTGAAATTTTACAGGGCTTTTGAAAATCTTGGGAATGTCAAAATGTAACCGTTATGCTGTCGACATTTTTAATAAAATGATTTTTCAAAAATTGTTCCCCTTTTTCTATACTTTTAACTTTTAGAGTATAAAAGTTTTTTAACAGCTGAACAACTTGGCTTTATAGGAACCCTTCGGTTGAGTTAGATATCTTAGAGGGCTACTGTGGGGTCAATGGGAGGGCTCCACTCAGGTTCTAAAAGGGGAACTCTGAGATGGGTCCTTTCAATTGGTGCTTCGGAGTTAAGCGATAATATTAAAGAAACATCAATTAAAATTAATTCTTTAGGATTGGGAGACATGGTTATGGAGACAAAGGATGGCCTGGATAATGTTGAACCTAACTCTCACTTAAAAATTATTCCTCTAGTTAAATTAAAGTATGAAAATATGTTAAATGAATTAAAATCTCCAACTAATGTTGCGTCTACTTCACTCAGTTGGGAATCCTTGGATAGCTTTAAGATTAAGATTAGGAGAAAATCTAAAAGGAGGAACCAAGAGATATCCTTAGCTTCTTTTTAACCTTGATATGAATTTGTTATGTTGGAACATTATGGGCTTAAATAACCCTAATAAGCATCAATTTCTTAATGATTATTTAAAGGATTTAATCCCCTTCATTTATTGTCTATTGCAATCCATACTGAGACATGATAGGATGAGAAAGATTAAATTTTCCCATCATATATGGCCTATTATTACTAATCATTGTGCTAATAATTATGGTAGGATTGTTATTTCTTTTGACCCAAATAAAGTGAGGATTCAAAACTCTATAATTTCATATCAAATCTTACATTTGGGCATGGAATGGATACAAAAAAGAGATTGTATTCTTATATCCTTTGTTTATTGTTTAAACTTTATTTTAAAGAGAGCTTTGTTATGGGAAAAGCTTAAGGAGATTGTTGCTAGCATAAATGGTCCTTGGATGGTGCTTGTTGACTTTAATAATACACTTTATCCTTTGGAATTTGAAGGTAAATTTTCATTAAGGAACAATAAACAAGACGTGCATAATTACATATCCAATCTAGTCATTACTAATCCAAAATTATAAGGGCACTTTCATATATAAAGCAATAATTAGCAAGGAAGATAGTTTAGAAGAAAGAAGCTCTTAGATAAACAATTTTCCTGACAGTATTGCTACATTTAGGAATCTGTTCTTTTCTAATCATTCTCTAATAGTCACCAATAGCCTTAACTTAAAAAAGACTAGGTATTTTCCTTTCAGAATTAATAATTATTTGACTAATAATTTTAAATTTGAAAGTGTGATTTTAAAAAAGATGACTCATCATTTTGAAGAATATGTCTTTAATTTGTATGAGGAAGCTATAGACAATTAAAGAAGAAGTCAAATTATTGAAAAAAGAGCAAATACAGTGATACTCAAATGGTTGCTCTATCAACTGAAGATAAGTTGGATAAGGTGCAAAAAATGCTTTATCAAGATCCTCTTAATGCCTTAATACAAATGGAGGAAAGGAGGGATTTATCTAATTATGTGCAAGTTGTTAAGGTTAATTTATCCTTTTCAAGTAAAGATTAAGGATTCAGTGGCTTAATCATGGAGGCAAAAATACATCTTCTTCTTTTTTTCATAAATCTTTGCTTTCAAGAAGGAATAATACAAAAAATTACTTCTTTTATAAGGCATGATGGGCTTATTACCTTATCCTAGGCTGATCTTTTAAAAGCCACTTTTGATCATTTCAACAAATTCCTTGGGTTTTCATCCAACTACTTCCCCTCAGTTCAATTATTACAATCCTTTATCCTAGGGAACAATTACTTCAATTGATGCAAATTTATTTATCTGAACTATTATTGATTTTAAAATGGAGGAATTCCTCTTTTCTCTTCATTCTAATAAGGCACTAAGTCCATTTGGTCTTAATGCCCATTTCTTTCACAAAGCTTGGCATTTGTTTGAAGCATTTGGTTATTAGTTCCATGTTGTTGTTCTTTTACAGTGGTTGCATGTTTAGAGAGATAAAAAAGAAATCTTTATCACTTTAGTGCCAAAGATCCCTAAGTCTAGCACTTTAAAGGACCCCAAGCCTATATTTTGCACCAATACAATTTATAAGATAATTGTAAAATCCTTATTTCTAGGATAAAATGAGTGTTTTAACCATTTATCAACCCTTCTTAAAGTTCCTTTATATTAGGAAGATCAATTTGTGATAATAAGTTATTAGCTAAAGAATTTTTTAAAAGTTATAATATGAAGCATCCCTTTATGAGGCGTGCTATCAAAGTGGAGTTCAATAAGTCTTTTGACTCTATTGATTACTTATTCATTATTAATGATATGTATTCTTTTAGTTTTCCTCCAATGTTTGTTCATTGGATCTCCTAATGCATTTCCACTATGTCTTATAGTGTGCTGGTTAATGTTGAACCTACAAGATTCTTCAAGGTACTAAAGGGCTTAGTCAAGGTAACCTTTTATCTCCCTAGTTGTTCAGCATGTAAGTCTTATGAATCATGTTACAAAATAGAAAAAGAAGCTTTAATATCATTTAAATAAAACAAATTAAAATTTATATTCTCTTTTTTATTCATGACTTATTGCTTTTATTATATTAGTGCCTCAATGAATGCCTTGAGATGCGTTAAAGACTTATTTGGACTACAAATGAACAAGGATAAAAGTTTCTTCTTTATATCCTTATCTGCTACAAATTATCCTCTTAGATTACATATCTGATAGGATTAAAGTAGATGAAGCTTCTATTTACATATCTTAGAGTTCCTATTCCATATAAGAGGCTATCATATAGGGAGTTTTTGCCACTTATAAAGAAAATTCAAAAGAAGAGAAGTAGTTGGTGAAATAAGAGCCTTACCTATGATGGTAGAGTTCAACTAATTAATTTTGTGTCGAATTCATTACATTTTTATTGGTGTTCATATATTATGTTCCTTAAGAGTTTGATAAAGGCCATTCAAAAGTTTTTTAGGAACTTTTTATGAGCTTATTAAGCAACTGGAAATTACAAAGCTAAGGAGGGAGGTTATATATGTTTGCCTAAAGATGAAGGGGGTCTTAGGATAGCCTCAATCAAATTAAGAAAACAATCCATATGGCTATAAGGTTATAGAGGATCTTAAAAGACAAGGTGTAACAGCCCAGACCATCCGTCCACAGATATTGTTCGCTTTGGGTTGCCCATCGGGCCAAACCCCTTACGGTTTTGCTCTTCCTACCCTTGGGAAGACGCATCTATGGTGGAGAGCTATCCATACCCTTATAAGGCATACTTCGTTCCCCTCTCCAACTGATGTGGGATCTCACAATCCACCCCTCTTTAGGGCTCAGGCCTTAGGGCCTAGCGTCCTACACTAGCACATCGGGTTAGGAACCGGCTCTGATACAAGGAGTCACTTTATGTAAAGTGGGTTTATTCATGTTACTTTAAAATCTAGTAGCTTCTACAAGAAGGAAGACATCCTATACTATGCTTAACATCTTCAACCTTAAGAAATTGATCAAAGTTCACATTATAATAAGGTCAAAAAATGAAGTTGCTACTAGCTTTTGATATGATAATTGGAATTTCTTAGGTCCTATTGCCTATACTACTCAATATCATAATTTGAGGAGCATGGTACTATTGTTAAATATGTTAAATATGTTTTATATAATAACTCCCACAATCTTAATTTCTACATCATCGATTGTTTGCTTCAACTTACACATCATTTTTATCCTAATTCTATAATTGCTAACATTGTTGTTTGCTTAAGGCATTCATCAAGTTCTTTCACTAATAAATCATGCATGAATATTTTTAGATCTAGAGCTTCTAAAATTTCATTGTATAAACTTATATGGAGCAAACAAATCTCTCCAAGAGTCTCTTTGTTATGAGGTTAACTATTGATGGTATATCATATACCAAAGATAAAAGTCATAGTACAACTTCTATTTTTACATTTGTTTTCATTTTCATTAGGAACCTGAAATTGTTTACTATTTGTTTTTCCAATGTGAATTCACAAAATTAATTTAGTGAAGTATACTAAAGATTAACAACCATTATGTTTGGTGAGTAATCAGATTGATATTATGAATTAGAGAGTTAGTTTGAATTAGAGATATAAGGAGAAGGCTATTAGATATGGAACCTCTTTGGACACTGCCATTTACCATATTTATAAAGAAAGAAATTTAAGATTACATTATTGAGTAAGTATTAGTTGTTTCTAATTCTTCTTACCCTTAATATCTTAGATTGGTTGCACTATTGTTTGGCAATATGTTGGTTTTGCTATACTACTTATTATTGTATGTTTTACTTAGATTTGTATTGTTTGCAACTCTCATTTCTTGATTCATTCATTTCCTTTCTTAAAAAAATCTATTATGTATAATAAAGGAAAATACACCCATGATAAAATTAAATATTGATAACTGCTTCAACAGTTTAAACATTTAGAGTAGTTCCATTATGTTCTAACATTAAAGGGTTTATTCCTTTTGTTTTAAAATATGTAATAAGATAAAAGATAAGAAACTAAAAAGAAAGAAACACATGAAAAACATGATAAGATAATATCAAGTATCTTATTAAGTATCGAAAAATTAGAGGAAAAAAAAGACAACTCAAGAATTATGCAAAAAATTCCTTTCATTAATGGATACGAATACAAAAATTTATAAGTTATTTTTTTCATTATTAATGATATAAGTATGTTTTAATCATATCTTATTATTTACATTTAAAACTAACAAGTAGAGCAGTTATGTCATATACTGATAATATATATAGCAAGGTTTACTAGTATTTTGAGAAAGTATTAGAAATTATTGGAAAAGGGCTACTTGAAGTTAATAATTACATATGCCTAGCAAATATAACCTCATCTAGAATCAAGCTGTTCATTGTAATAACATAACTTCTTAAGATCTAACTAGGACACACCTTATAGTTTGTTAGCTCCATTCTCATGATTTATACTCACTTTTGTTGTTTACCTATGTATATAGTCATCAACATTTTAATCATCATTGTCATTTATTTAAAATTTATAACTAAAGTCATTTGTCATATATCATTTTTTATATGTCGATATATTCAGTCAATTATTCATTGTCTTGCATGCTTAAAAACAACATATCATGATTTTGGTTACTTATCTACTATTTTGATCATATTTTATGTGCTTTTATTTTGTTATATGATGAAGCCATGGAATAAATTATGATTATTAATATTATCAGGCTTTTATCTGTTGTGATCTCTTACAATTATTAGGTAAGTGCATATCTATAATTCTATATTTTAAGCATGTGACATATATATGTTGAACTTTAAGACACTTGAATAATGAAGTAGTCCTCTAAAATATCATGAACGTATCTTTTTCTTAATAATAAGGAATTATAAAAGGCTACATAAACATAATGTTTCAAGAAACTTGATTGGTTTTGTTGGATCGCGTACGGTCCGTGTATTCACAATACGCTGCGGAAAAGACCATACAAGAACATGACGTATAATCGAAA
>JANZLC010000004.1:6563401-6576060 GCA_026413385.1 Erythroxylum gracilipes
ATTGAAATTTATTATTACAATCCATTCATAATAAAAGTATCAATGAATTACATATTTCTAATTATATTAAGGACCAGAGATATATTTGTCATTTGTACTATTTTTTCGTTCTATCCCCTACAATCAAACACATTTTGTCCTCAAGACGAAGACAGTTTTCTCTGTTCTGTCCACCATAACCAAACACCTCACTGTCTCCAGTTTTTGTTCCGTTCCGTTTCTAAATTTCTGTTCCGTTCCGTCTCCAGCTATCGGAGACAGCAACCAAACGCAACTTAGAACACTGCTATGCTCCTTCCTTGTCAGCTTTTGGCAAAAAGTAGCAGCCCCACCTTAGTAAAACCAATATTGTAATTATTATAATAGGAATAGACGCATTTATGAATTAAAAAGATCACACTGTCTCCTCTCTCACACACGTATTATCATGTTACTTAATTCCTTCTTTTATGAAAATAAGACAACAATCTTAAGTGGCTACTGGGTTAATGATTTCACGTTTACATAATAATTGAATTGGAGGCTTTGAACCCACCCATCATACTTACATATTACATCCAACACGAATTTTACTCCATATTTCGGAATCATTTACCGAGACACTCAAATTGACTTGAAGCTTCGTATATGGCAAGGCAAAATAAAATTATTTCAATTAACTTTATTTTTTGAAAAATAAAATTAAAATCTTTTTACATAATAATATGCTCTTAAATCTTTATTTTATATCATTATTAAATATTGCCCATAAAAAGTATTATGTGAACAAATGTTAATAGTAACTGCCAATTGTCAAAATGTACGCTGCATGTTTTTCCCTTCAAGGACCCAAACGCTTGTCACCTTTCCAGTTATTTTGAAAGTGCCAAAGCAGTTTACTATTGACCGTTCACCTGTCGACTTACCATATACGTGTGGATTCTCTTTTGCATCACCTACAAAGCCAAGAATGCAGAGTCTATCTTTTCGTTTGTCTTTTTAAATTTAAGTTGGTGTCTGGATGTCGTCCTTCTCGCGCTTAATTGGGAATTGAAAGAGGACACGGAAACGCTGTATGCGAGTAATTTCAACTTCAAGTCGTCGGCTTCGATATAAGGTAGTAATAGATACTAACTACACTAACATTGTAATTTCAACTTCAAGTCGTCGGCTTCCTAAAAGGTAATAGATACTAACTACACTAACATTGTAATTGCAACTTCAAGTTCCATAAAAGGTAATAGATACTAACGACCCTAACTTTGTAATTTCAACTTCAATTCGTCCGCTTCCATAAAAGGTAATAGATACTCACTACACTGCCTGAAGTTTCTAGTACGCTCGGACACCTGGCAACCAAACTTTAGCAGTGGAACTCTGCTACTTTTGGGAACATTTTTCAACGTAAAAGGAGACTTATGGCACGACTGAGGGGCATTCAAACCCATCTGGAAGAAGACGACTTTGATTCTTTGCGAGACCTGGAGGCCTATATACGACAGGAGCTTGAACAAGTCCTCGTCCACGAGGAATTGCTTTGGCATCAAAAATCGAGATGTCAGTGGCTCGCGCAAGGGGACAGAAACACTAAATATTATCATGCGATTACTACAGGCCGAAGATGGAAACTACATTGTACCTCCCTCCGAGATGAAGATAGTTGCGAAAGTTCAGATCCAATCTATATCCAACGAATAACCCATACCTTCTTCGCTGAACTCTACACAACTGATCCTTCCACCTCGACACACTCTCTTCCTACCAGTGCTTTCCCTTCTCTTCCTCACCAGGCTTTCACTGATCTGGGCGATTCAATCTCTTCTGAGGAAGTCAAGACTGTCTTTTTTGACATGAATCCCAACAAAGCACCAGGAATTGAAGGGTTTAATGCTTTGTTTCCCCAATCCCAATGAGATCACTTTGGGCCTGATATCATTCTCTTTATCCAAAACACTTTCAGACATGAAGTCTGGGAGCAAGCCCTGTATTGGACCTATCGCTCTATATTCGGTAATCTACAAAGCTATCACCAAAATTGTAGTAAACCGGCTAAAACCCCACCTTGACAAACTTATCACACCAAATCAATGTAGCTTTGTCCCAGGAAGGCAAATTGTCGACAACATCATTATCGCCCAAGAGATTATCCATACCATGAGAAGAAAATCCGGAAAGACAGGGTTCTTGGCTATCAAGGTAGACTTAGAGAAAGCCTACGATCGTCTTTCTTGGGATTTTATCCACGAGACTCTCATTACCATTGGGCTCCCAGCCTCCTTGATCAATCTCATTATGAAGTGTGTCTCCACGGTGACCATGCAAGTTAACTGGAATGGGGTCCTCAGTGATGCATTTACCCCTACTAGAGGCATACGACAAGGGGATCCGCTTTCACCTTATCTTTTCGTGTTATGCATGGAGCACCTAGACCATCTCATCACTAACTCTATGGCTCAAGGCCGATGGACGCCTATCAAATTAAGCCATAGAGGCCCCCTTGTCCCACCTATTTTTTGCCAAAGACCTCATACTATTCTCCAAAACTTCTATTGATCAGGTGTACGTCATTCGCGACACCTTGACTAAGTTTTGTGCTGCCTCGGGACAACGGATTAGTCAGGACAAATCTCGTGTTTTTTACTCTAGGAACATCCCTCACTTCACAGCTCGTACTATTAGCAGACTGTTGGGCTTCAAGCAGATACTAGACCTAAGTCGCTACCTTGGAGTACCACTACTACACGAAAAAGTCAATAAAAGGACTTACCAATATCTTCTTGACAAAGTCCAACACCGCCTTTCAGGATGGCAAGTCAACCTTTTGTCTTTAGCTTGACGCATCGCCTTGATCTAGCGTGTTATCTCTGCGCTTCCTACCTACACAATACAAATGGTCCGACTTCCTCGGAGTTTGTGTGATGAGTTGGAGAAAATTATGCACAATTTTTTTATGGGGCTCCTCTCCCGGTAATTGTAAGATCGACCTTGTTCACTGGGATAAAGTCTGCCACCCAAAGGAGCTAGGTGGGCTCGGGATTCGTAACATTTGAGCCACCAATGATGCTTTACTTAAAAAGTTAGGGTGGGCAATGATTGCTCAACCTAAAGCTTTGGGGGTTTAAATCCTGTCGGCTAAGTAAGACTTTGATTTCAACAACATCCCTCCCACTATTACTGCTCCTGGTGCCTCCATGGTGTGGAAGAGTATCAAAGCTATTTAGCCCAAAGTGATCCAAGGAATGGAATGGATGATTTGTGACGATTCCCAGGCTCGCTTTTGGTTGGACCCATGGGTCGCCAAAGTGAGTCCCCTTCTACCGCATGCCAACAATCCTATTCCCCACTCTGACCTTGATCTACGAGTTCACCACTTCGTACATAACACAGGTAATTGGAATTGGACTAAGCTTCAATTCCAATTAACCCAGGTGTAGACCATTGAAATGTAATCAAGTGAGTGTTGAGATAATAAAAGGAATTAAGGATTATATGTTGACATATAGAAAAATTAACATACTAAACCTCGTAGGGAACTCAAATTCAGATTTTAGCCATGTGTCTGGATGATCGAAAGTCCACTTAAGGTTACAGTTTTAAGTTTGTAAATGGTACAATGTCATGAAAGTGTGTCAAATAGACATGGGTAACTTCCTCGACTATGCATGCAGAGTGTACGCTATGGGGCTGCTTCACAAACAGTCTGACTCAGTAACTTGATTTCTGAGTTGTCTGTGGTTGATACAGTGGCTAGACTCATTCGGTTGTACTGTGATAATCTTGTCACTATGTTGTTTAATAACAACAAAGAATATCACAGGATCTTAGCATTTAAAGGTCAATTATTTAGCTATAAAGGAGTTGATATGAAAATGTGACATTAAGGTTTGGAACATTTAAGGACTGAAGAACTGTAAGTCGATTCTTTAACCAAAGTACTCCACCCACTTGTGTTTGAAATACAAGTATACAGTAAGGGTGTTTTGACACCTTTAGACACTATTAGTTAGGGGATTGTTATGTTTACTCTATGTACATTTATACTTTTTGATGTATTATGACAGTATGATGATTCATCAATAGAGATGATCATCGTTTATCCTCAATAATACGTGTTATCATACATTGTCATAATAAGGATGAAAGTTTTAAGATTTGTGTCGATCTTAAGCATTTAAAGATCATTAGGCATATATACAGATTGAACTTGAGTCTATGTCATTTTGACACATACAGTTTAGTACGGATATCCATAAATTTAACATGACATAGAGGGATAAAAGTTTTCAATCTTATAAAGGTTCTCTAATGCAGTTTAGCATTCAGTTGGAGATCATAAATGTTTTCTCTAATGCAATTTAGTATTTGGTGAGAGGAAACAAGTTTTCTCTAATGTTGTTTAGCATTCGGTCAGAGAAAACATGATTTCTCTAATGCAATTTATCATATGTGGTTTAGCATAAAGTTGGAGAAATCGAGACTTATAAACGAAGATAATATAATTTAGATCATAAAGGTATCATCCTAGTTTGCCACACTTTATTTTTCTATTAATGTTAGTAAAGTATTAGGTATACATGATTGTATTGGGTCTGTGTCGCACATAACACATACATTTGATATTTTTTGATATTGAAACCCTTGCAGGACATAATGATGGACTTTTGTTATCTTTGGATCAAATGTTTTGTTTGAAAACTTAGTCAACTAATACAGTAGTGTAGCTTAACTAAGTTTTTAAACTGTTTCTAAACTTGAGTGAAATTGCAATTAATGCTTGTCCAAAGGGGAGAATGTTGGATAATTTTGTCCTTTCTCTTAAAGTTAGACAACATTTAATTGCATTTTTTGGTATTTTAATAATTTATCGGTTAAGTTAATAAAGCTAATAAAGTGGCCTAATAAATGATCTAAATCAATGGATCAAAGTCTGGGTAGAAAATGAATCTCGATTAGTGTGGACCGGATCTGTGATAGGGAAGCCCGATATGAAAGCTATATATAAATGTTAAGGTCTTCTGCAATTGCTTATATCAATTGTAAGCATAAGGATTCTCTAACTTGTTAAGAGAGCTTATGTTTTGAGAAAACTGTAAAAAGACCTTATCCGCGTCCCAAAAAATAATTCATGTAAAGCGGTGGTGGATTCGTGCTCGTCTCAGCTTTGAAAACTTGTTTGAAGCTATGAAACTGAAATTTAGATATTCTTCACATTTCTTTATTTTTTACATTTTCAGATCCAAGATATAAAACTAAAGTATTGTTTCGCACTACGATGAGTTCTTTTTAACATTCCTCGTAACAATGCTTCTAGTGGGACTCTGATATTATAACTAATTTTTAGTGTCATAATTGGTATTACGCGCTCGCATTATGCAAGTTAAGGACGGAAGAAAGTGGGGACTTGCGCAACACGACGATTGCTGAAGTGACGCCATCGAGAAGATGAACAATGGGACCAATCACCTCACATGGTTGCCAGTGGGAACCCGTGCACAGCCAGATGAGTGAGAATACTGACGCTAGCTAGCTGAATCTCGAGGTTCAGAAGTGTGAAAGGTTTAGCATGCAAAAGGAGCACGAGCCGAAATGAAGTATTGGATATTTTACTAAATAATGTTTTCACTTTTCAGACTTACTTCCGAAAGTTCATTTTGAAGATTAATGTTATAATAAAATATTTGAAGTATGTAAATTGAGTCTTATTAATATTTTTAGAACGTTTAAAAGCGACATAAAATGAATGAAAAATTTGATGAAGTTAACTCCTTATCAATTAAATATTGTGTCAATACTAGTATAATATTATTTAAATAATTGTAAATAAAAATTAACTTTTTGTATCATATGATTAATTTTTTAAAAATTAATTACAATCACGATAGGTTCATTGACAACGAGGCTCATTCCTATTTAAAAATAAGAAAATAATTAACTAACGAAAAATTAACACCCTTAATTTTTTTATATATTTATAAATAACTTTGAATATTCTAAAATTATTAGATTTTAATTTCATCCGTTGTTGTAAAAGGTTGAAAACGAAAGATTGTACATGGAATTTAATTAATATTGAAATATTTATATGCTCCACCGGAAGTTTCTTTTTGATACAACGTGCATCACGTAGAAAGGACTGGCAATCAGAACGTGATCAGAAATGATATTTTATTCTATGATAGTTTTACACCTTTGCCTTGGCAAAAAGATAACTTTGTCTGTTTTGTAGGACCACTGCTATTTACTTTAGTTTTCGATTAAAAGGTTTTAAATTTCACTTTCGAAGTCGTCTCATAATAATATTGTTGGCGACAAAATTGGGTAGGGAAATTAAGTCTTTCAAACAAGCAAGAAATGAAAAAGTTGAGGAGAGGATATTCAGGTGAATTCAGGTCATTATATTTAGGGTTGCTCATATCAAGAATGCATAAGTATACATTAGCTGTAGCACTCTCTGATAGCAGTTAACTTTTAATTCTTTTCTACGAATTTATGTATATCGATAAGAAATCTATTTATAAATGCCAAATCAATGTATTTATCCGTTATGAAAAATTATCAGGCATCAGGCATAACATTATTCAAGCATACAGTAAACCTCAACTAAAAGAATCGTTACATACATACATACATTCAAGAACAATAAGTCATGCTTACCCAGGTTTGCAAGACACGAGGACTGGGGTTGACACCTAGCAAAGATAAGCGGTGTTATAAAATTATTATATCGCAAAGGCAAACGCCAAAGATATCAAGAAAAGAGAAGCACAGCAGGACAAAGGTTGGGTTGGTAGAAGGTATCAACGGTGAAGATGCCACGACTCTCTTCTTGTTCTGTCCCTGCTCTTGTGCCTAATCAACGTCCCACCGTACCATTACCCCCACTACTCCTGCTGCCTCTGTTTATAAATTACATCAGAAGCTACCCTTTTCTCATTAGTCTTTAACGTTTTGAAATTTTTTGACACTCACTTCACTTTGCCTGTACCTTTTGGTTATACTTTCTCTCTATTATCCCACCCTCGGACTTTGTTACCAATTCTGAGCCTGGGGTGGCGGTGCTAGCGAGGGAATGGGGAGAGCACCATGTTGTCAGAAAGTGGGGTTGAAGAAAGGGAGATGGACAGCAGAAGAAGACGAGGCCTTGAGAAAATATATCGAAGCTAATGGTGAAGGCTCATGGAGGGCAATGCCTAAGAATGCAGGTTAGACAATGTCGTCATCAGTTAACTGGGTTCTCATGGTTTATATTGGTTACAATATTTGCTCATGTTGTATTCTTTGGGCATTCTTGAAAGGGTTACTGAGATGTGGAAAGAGTTGCAGATTGAGATGGATTAACTATCTGAGAAAAGATGTGAAGAGGGGAAATATATCAACGGCCGAGGAAGAGATCATCGTTAAGTTGCACTCCTCTTTGGGTAACAGGTCAGTGCAGCATGTTAGATAAGCTAGAGGCAGAGTCATGATGAACACTGTTTGTCAGCATCTTTTGCTCTTTCTTTCTCTCTTGTGTAAGTATGAGCCACTAACTTATCCATTTTGAGTAGTAAATGTAAATCATCTTGCATTGAGAGGAAATTTTTGTAAATTATTAATCGGTGTTTACTTAAAAAATATAAAGACTCTCATAATTTGAACCTTATAATAGCAAACTGTCCTTCCAATGTCCTTTACTGGTGCGTTCGTTTAAACATTTTTTGTCGGTACGTGCACAGGAGGATTGTCATTTTCTTCCTTTTAGGGAATGGTATTGTACTAAACGCAATCAACCGGCCACTTTAGCTATATTCCTATTATGAATCGACCATTCCTATCCTGTTCTCCCATGTAAATATGTGGATGATATGGGTTGAATTATGATAGGAACAGCTTTAGTGGAAAAGTTGATCCGTGAATGCCCCCTAACCTCCTTCAACAAAACCACTACTGGTCTTGATGTTGAACGCTCGTACCAAAGCAATCATGATGTTTGTATTTTGGATTCTATTTCTAGAGAACTTTAAAGTACCTCTGATCATATATCCCTGGGACTCTATTGGATGGGCGAGTCACGTGTGGAACATGCCCCCATTGGATTGATAAATGTGGACAACTTCAGTGAAATTTTAAGCTTTAGGTAATATTAGTTTATATTACGCCTCAATAAAACCTGTCCTAACTTTTATGGTCATCGACATATAAATTTAGCCAAAGTAATAATTTCTGGGACTTGCAATTTTAGCGAGAACTCAAACTAACTGATGTTGCAAGTACACCTTATGTACAGTGATGCCTCTTTTTAAACACATTTATGTAATGATATGATTTATTAGAATGTTTTTAATAAATCGGGATGATAATAAGAGAAAAAGTGATTGTTTTTAATAAAGAAATTTAAGAATCCCAACTTTAATGTATATAACTCAGTGAAGTTGTTACGTAAGAAAGAATCTGTGTCTTAGGTTTTGTCAGGAGATGACACCAAAGTGGAAAATAAATACGCAACTTTTTTGTTTCCCTTTTAAATTGACAATTTCTAGTGCGCTAATTTATAGAGACACACAAGCAAGGAGCAACTACTGGTGGGATAGATGCTAGCTGTTAAAGGTTTCTAAAATGGATTTGATGTTACATCTGAAAATGAATATAGTAAACTTGAATCATTGAGGCTTTTGCTTAATTATAATGAATTTAATTGCGGTTCGTTTTATCCACCTTTTGCTTGATTAAAGGAAAACCTTTTTATCTAATAGCTGCCGCAATAAGTCGTGATGTAGTTTTTTTTTTTTTTTAACACTTGCATTATTGCTCCTTGAACTTTATTTTTCAATTGATCTCTTGTCACAAATCACCGTTGTAACGTTTTTAATTGCATGCACTGTTATTTCATTGGTACAGGTGGTCTTTGATAGCCAGCCAATTACCAGGACGAACGGACAATGAAATAAAAAACTACTGGAATTCCCATTTGAGTAGGAAACTACACAGCTTTAGGAGGATTGCTAGTGTGTCACTACCGTCGACGGTGGACCTATCCAAAGTTGTTAAACCGAGCAAGCGAAAAGGTGGCAGAACCAGTAGAAGGGCAATGAAAAAAAACAGAACCTACTTTACAAAAGATGTTGGGAGGCCCAACCCCTCTTCAAACCTTGTCAAAGTACCAGAACAGGTGACGTTGCCGAGGACACCGGAACTAGAGAAAGAGAGAGCAGGATTGCCCGAAGCTATTGAGGATCCCAATGTTTTGGACACTCGTGCACAAGATGAGGAACAAACGGATCTTCTTGCCCAAACCCCTTGTCAAGAAACTGGAGGAGGCATGTTGAATTCACGTGAGGAAAGAGACAAAGAAGAAGTTCTGTGTACCGGTGAGCAAAGAAGAAACGACACAAATGGGAATTTTATGTCGTTCTCTACCGCAGAGAGGAAAGAGACTGAAATTGATGGTGAAATATTGTCGTTCAAAGATATAATAGACTACGAGTTGCTGGATCCAAATGGGTTTTTGGATTTTAACGAGGAAAGGCAAAATGAAGCTGTGACCGATACAGAAGATGCAGTCGAAGACGTATGGAGTCCTAAAGTGCATTTAACGAGTGAAGAACAAGAATTTGGAGGGATTTCAAGCTCAAATAGATCACATGACTGCGAATTTCAATTCTCTACTTCTTCTATTTCATCATGTTTTGACGATTACGTGGTTGATACAGAAGGCGGAGTCAATGAGGTAACAAGTCCTAAAATGCATATAGCGAGTGATGACCAAGAATTTGGAGGAATTTCAAGCTCAAATGGATCAGAGAGCTACGAGTTTCAGTATTCTAGTGCTTCTATGACTTCATGTATGGATGATTCCGTCGTTCATATCGAAGGTGGAGTCAATGAGTTATGGAGTCCTAATACCCTTTTAGCGAGCGAGGATCAAGGATTTGGGTGTTTTATTAGCTCAAATGTATCAGAGTGCGTCGAGATTCAATCCTCTGCTGCTTCTATGACCTCATGTTTCGAGGCAGAAGGTGGAATGAATGAGTTATGGAGTCCTAAAGTGTCTTTACCTAGTGAGGACCATGAATTTGGGGGTGTTTCAAGCACAAATGGATCAGAGAGTTGCGAGTTTCAATCCTCTACTGCTTCTAAATCTTCATTTATGGCTTATGTGGCCGATTGGTCTTGGGAGGAAATGGCAATAAGGGCTGAATTATTGGATGCGACTGAGAACAATCAGCTATGTCGGTTATGGGCGAATGATGGTGAAGGAGATAGTGACAAGGTAGAAGAGATGAATAATAAGAAGAAAAATGCCATGGTTGCATGGCTTCTTTCTTGATATGGTCTTGTTCAACCTTGTATCTCTCTCTCTCTCACTTATACAACCCTTCCAATACTTTCCTATGGATATCAATATGAGTTAATTAGGAAAACTTAAAATTAAGAATTACAACAGAACTCAAACTTAATCGCATTCACGTGATAATCCAATCTTTGTTACCAACTCCAAAAACAGAAGAATCATCAGCTTTTACTCCCAAGAGATGAATCATGCGGACATCTCGCTTTCAAGGTACTTTTAATCGTCTTAGTTGGGAAAGGTCGGCGAAGTCCATCCAAAACTATAAAACAATTAAAGAAAGAAACTTAACCTAGATTTTTGTTCCATAATATTTTATTCTGTTAGCTATTTATTTATGTAGAAGAAATTTACATAAATAAATAGCTGAAATTTATAGAATATAATAAAATATTATAATATTAAATAGAAGATTATGTTCCAACCTTAACCCCCTTCTACGTAGAAGAAACCTACAGTGAATGAATTGGACATACTTCTTCCTAACTTTTTGGAACCTGTTTCGTTATTGATTTGACTTTTGTAAGAAAAAAATTTCCAATTTAAAATTTAAAATTTTGTAAAAAACTTGATAACATATTTTATATTTGATAGATAAGTTCTCCTGGAGCTTTTTAACGGAATTCTCATGATGTTGCTGTTGTCGTTGGAAGTATATATATACAATTTAAAATTGTTTAATAATAATTAATTTATTATTATTAAACAATTTTAAATTTATAAATCATATTTAGATTAAATTAACTCTTTTTCTAATACCGTAATAGTTAAGTTTTTATCGAATTGGATTCTCTAGGCTCGTACAATTAGGGAGGGCTTGACCTAACTCGTGAAATGTTAGGCTTAGGCCCAACCTGTGTTCCGGGCTGGTCGGTCTGTGACTTGGGTTTTAATCTGATGGGTTCAAACGGCCCAACTTGACTCGATTTATTATTTTTTAAAAAATTCAAAAATTGTTTTTGACAAAATGATATCTTTTTGTCACTCTCGGTCAGACATCACGTCAGGCCAGGCCTAGATAACCTTGTTCCCGATTGATGGTACAGTCAATTCAAACTAATTTGTTGATTTCAGACCGGGTCAGGCATGACCGGGCTGAACCCAATTGCCTTGCCTACTTACAATAAATATTAAGTAGACACATAAATGTTGCATGATCAGCAAGATTATGGCAACTGTGTGATTAGAAACTTATGCAATCACAGGGAAGTACCTTCCTCGATAAAAAGAATCACTTAATTACTTATTTGTTTAAAGTTGTGCTTTTTCTAAAAATATAATTTATTATTTAAAAAAGTTGTCCTTTTTTGCCTCCTCTTGCTCTCTGTCGCTCAAACTTATCCTAGAGCACAGGCGCTGAACAAATATTATATTGGTTTATTTAATACATCGATTCTACGTGTACGAAGTTAGTTATTTTTTATGGTTATTCTTTCAGTTAGTTATTAAAGTCTCTTTGTATAAAGTTTGAAAAACTGCAGCTGCATTGTACGAGAAGAAAATTGTTTTTGAGCTCAAACTTGTTCATGGTATGACAGCAAGTCGTTTATGATCTAAAAGTGAGTTTGAAAACTTTGTTGATTTTTTGCTAACTATCTTCATCAAGATATGGAGGAAGAAGATTTCGGTTTTATATGACAAGTGGAAAGGGAATCAAGAATGGAGGACTTTGTTAATCAAAGTACTATTGATTCATTTACTTTGTAAGAATCTGATCATCCTGGAATGACATTAGTAACAACTTCACTGTTAGGTAACAATTATCTTTCATAGAGTCTTTAGCTCTCAAGGTGAAAATGAAGCTAGGTTTCATAGATGGTAGATGTAAAATACCAGATGAAAATTCATCAATTTATGATTCATTGTTTACAATTGATAGCATGGTTACCTCATGGATACTGAATTCGAACTCCAAGGATATTGTTGATGCTTATTTGTATGCATCAAGTGCCTTTGAACCTTGGAAGGAATTAGAGAAGAGGTATAGGGAATGCAATGGTCTACTTCTTTATCAGTTACAAAGAGAAATAAGTACAATTACACAATGAAAAATGACTGTCGTTAGATATTTTACAAGTCTGAAGAAACTCCTAGATAGGTTGGGATGTCTGTTACCAATGCCGAGGTGTTCATGTGGCCATTGCACTTATGGTACTGGGAAGAAAATGGAAGAGATAAACTCAAGTGATACCAGAAATTATTTTGATTTCATTAGTCACTACTAGAAAATTCATTATTTGCGACCGAACATTACCGACGGTATTGAGAACCGTTAAAAATACCGACCGAAAAGGTGTTCGGTCGGAGAAGTTGGTTGGCAGTTTAAATTTAGCGACCGACAAGCATTCGGTCG
>JANZLC010000004.1:6576160-6587075 GCA_026413385.1 Erythroxylum gracilipes
GAAAAAGAAAAAGAAAAAGAAAAAGAAAAAGAAAAAGAAAAAGAAAAAGAAAAAGAAAAAGAAAAAGAAAAAGAAAATTAAATCTTCATTTATTATTCTAATGAAAATTCCATTAAAAAACTAAAATTCCTATTTTGATGCAGATTTTATATTCACTTTTCATACTCAATTGTATCTATGAATCATATAATTCTAAGAATTATTGAGCCATTAATTCTTTTTGCAGAACATTAACGTAAAGTTCCTTATGCATAGCATCTTTTACCGATCTGGTCAAATGAGAAACTTGTTATGAAGTGAAAGAATTGCGCTTGCGTCCATGTTTAGTAATAGTTCCTTGTTATCAGTGAAACGGTACGTATAAAGGTGTAGGTAGTGTAGCAAAACAGAACTTTGAGACATTGATGAGCTTTGCAGCTTTTCGCTCAATGTAGTGTTAGCGAAATAGCAATAAAATTGGAATAACTTATCTGTATACAAGGCGTCGTGAAAATCACTGCCCTAAATCAGAAATTACCCCCTCTACGATGCAGCAGGACAACTTGATTCGACCCTAGGTTAACACGTTCTCCAGCAATTTTGGTGCATTCCAAAGGGCAAAGTAGGAATTGTCTCCGAAAATTAGGAAAAATAAAATAACCAAGAAGAGAAGAGATATACATGCATTAATTGGAGAAGAGAAGAGATATGGGTGTGTATTTAAGATGTGTGTATGTATTTCACTATAGAGAGGGGTAAAAGATATAGGAAAAATAAGAGGAACGTTATTGAGTAAGCATAATGAGAATCTGGAGAGATTTTAGGGGAGGTGGTCAAAATATAACGTTTTGTAACTACAAGCATTAAAAACGCATTGGAAAAAAGCGCTAAACTAAGTAGGCCCCAAAAGGTTTATATCACACACTCGATGTCACACCATGATGCAACTGTACCATGCGAACGTGTGATATCCATACCCTCCTGAAGAGGTGTGCGAGCAGCGTACGAGCGTGTGATATCCATAACCTCCTGAAGAGACTTGATTCAAAGTCTCATGGAACACTATAGTATATAAACTAGGTGGAAAGTCCCTTACTCTTTCAATATGGGACACAAACCAAAATAAAGAGACAGAATTTCCCAAGTTTTGGAACAACACCAACAATCCCCCACTTGGTCTAAAACTTGAGAAATAAACTGTAACAATTTAGAGATGAACAACTAGGGGACCTAGGTCTTGAACTTAGTGTCTAAGAAATTTGAAGACAAAACTTGCTAGAAAAATAAACAGTCTCAAAATGCCCTAGTCTCATGATCACTCTAGAGAGATAGCTCAAATGGTCTCATAGAAGGGTGCCTAGCCCCAACGACCACGTAGGTGAGTCTATCAAGCGTGTACTGCTCATACCATCTAAACTTAGGCTATGGAACTCATTAAGGATTAAACTATCCAACCTTATTAAATGCAGTAAAGTCATGCTAAGGGATGCAATTCAACAACTGAATAGACCTCAGTATTATTCCACAAACAAAGTACAATTAAGTAGTCATCATATAACTTTGTAACCTATTGAACTTAGTTTCCTAAGACAGGTGTCCATCATGAGGTTACTACACAATTGGGCTCAACCCTATCCCTTTAGCAAGCTCTGAAACTAGTTTCCTATTTAAAGCCTTTGTAAGTGGATCCTCTAAGTTTCTCTCTGACTTGACATATTTTAGAGAGATTACACTATGTCGAATCAAAGTACAAAGAATTTTATGCCTCAATCTAATATGTTTACTTTTGCCGTTATATGCCTTGTTCTTGGCAACATGAATGGTAGCTTGCAAATCAAAATGAAGGACCATATAAGGAACTAGTTTTATCCTAAAGTGGGATATCTACTAAGAGATTCCTTAGCCATTCAGCTTCTTATCCTGCCAACTCTAATTCCATAAACTCAACCTCCATTCTTGATCTCACGATATATGTTTGCTTGAATGATTTCCAAGACACAACAGCTCCTGCCAAGGTGAAAATATAACCACTGGTAGAGTGTATATCATCACTCTCCGTAACCCAGTTAGCATCAAAATACTCCTCCAATACAGGAGGATGACTACCAAAAGACAATCTATAATGCAAAGTAACTCTAAAATATCTTAACAAATGAATCAATGCATTCTAATGCTCTTGACTAGAATTATGAGTATATCTACTAAATTTACTCATGTAGCATGCAATATCAAGACAAGAATAGTTCATCAAGAACATCACGCCACCAAGAATTTTAGCATACTCAGCTTGGTTTACACTATTACCAAGATTTTTCCTTAAAGCTAGACTAGCATCATAGGGAGTCTTGACTGGGTCAACATTATAGTAACCAAACTTCTTCAAAATTTTCTCAACATAATGAGTTTGGCTCAACCTAAAACTAGAGTTAGTCCTATCAACTTTAACTCCTAGAATAACGCCCATAACTTTAAGATTTTTCATATCAAAGGAAGACTTTAGCAGACTCTTAGTAGTATCAATGACATATAAGCTAGTACCAAAAATAAAATATCATCCACATAAAGGGTTATGATCACACAACTAGTAGTATCATATTTCACATAAATGTAAGAATCAAAATCACAAGAGGTTAAATTATGTTTGAACACCTCACTTTCAAATTTCTCATGCCACTCTTTGGGAGGTTGTTTGAGTTCATACAAAGACTTAACCAACTTACACACCTTTTGCTCCTGACTAGACACTCTAAACCCCTCAGATTGGACCATATAAATTTCCTCATTAAGATCACCATTCAAGAAAGTTGTCTTAACATCTATTTAGTGCACATGAAGCTTAAACACCGAGGTAATAACAAACGGCATCTGTATAAATGCAATTTTATTAATAAAAGAGTAAGTATCAAAGAAGTCCAATCCTTCCTTTTATTTAAAGCGTTTAATCATAAGTCTTACCTTGAACCTCTTAATGGTTCCTTCATATAAATTTCTTTTTGAAGATCCACTTACACTCCAAAGGCTTACAACTTTGAGGTAGATCAACTAAAAGCCAAGCTTTGTTAGACATGATTGACTCTAACTCACTATCTATGGCTTCCTTCCAAATTGCAACATCTAGAGAACTCATTGTTTCTTCATAGTTTTAGGATCTTCCATAATAATATGAGTGACCATTAATATAAGTGACCACAAAATCGTCATCTATCTCATTAGGTTTTTTCACCACAAAGGAAGCAATAAAGTTAGAACCAAAATTAGTGTATACTCTAACTTTTTTACTATTCCTTAGTTCAACAATTTCTTGTACCTCTATGTGTTCACTGGTAGAAGAACTAGGGACAGATTCTCTAGGAGCTTGCACACTCACTTTCATAGGAAATATATTCTGAAAGAACACTACATCTCTTGACTCCATAATTGGTCCATAAGTGCTAGATCCCTCTTCCTAACCATAAATATATAGGTAGCACTATTAGAGGCATATCCCATTAAAATAGAATCAATGGTCTTAGAACCAATTTTCTTCCTTTTATGTTCAGGTAGAGCAACCTTAGCAAGACACCCTCACACTTTCAAAAAATTCAAGTTAGGTAGATATCCTTTCCAAATTTCATAAAGGGCTTTGATCTAGTTTTTTATGAGGGACTTTGTTTAGAATATAACAAGTTGAAAGAATAACTTCCCCCATATAAAGTCAGGGGTAAACCCGAGAAAATTAACATTACATTTATCATATCCTTAAGTGTTTGGTTTTTTCTCTCGACTATTCTATTTTGTTCAGGTGTATAAGGGGCTGAAACCTTATGAATAATCCTAACTTTTCCATAATAATCAGTAAGGAAATTAGTATTATATTCACCACCTCAATTAGACCTTAATCTCTTAGTTTTCCTTTCCAATTGGTTTTCAACCTTAGCTTTGTATTTCGTAAACACTTCCTCTGCATCACTTTTATTTTTCATTAAGTAAACCTTAGTAAATCGAGAATAATTGTCCAAAAAAGTAATATAATATCTCCTGCCTCCTTTACTCATACAATTCTTAAAATTGCCCAAATATGTATGCACCAAGTCCAACAATTGTGACTCTCTCTCGGTGGTCACTAACTTAAAAGGTTTCTTAAAGTGCTTAGCCTCAACACAAATTTGATAATTTTCCATTTCATTCGTGATCTAGTTAGGCAACAAGTTTAAGCTTTTCATCCTCTTAATTGACCTCACATTCATATGCCTAAGTCTAGAGTGCCATAGATATAGAGACTCAACGATATAAGCAAAGGAAGTAGATGCATTCATTTCAACATCAAGTACAAATAAGCACCATTACAAAACCCTTTACCAATAAAGTTCCCATTTCTAGTCCAAAGTAGCTTATTAGAATCAAAAGTAAGTTTAATACTAGCTTTGTTAAGTAAGGCACCAGAAATCAAGTTTCTACAAACATCATGAACAAATAAAACATTTTATAAAGCCAAAACTTTTTCACAAGTGAGTTTGAGATTGACCTTCCTGATTCTTTCGACAGGAACTTTGTTGGAGTTACCTATGTACATGAACTCACCATCGACAACATTATTCAACTATTTGAACAAGTCCTTGTTGGTACAGATGTGGCATGTGACTCCTGTGTCAACGATCCACTCAACCAAGCTTCTAACAAGGTTAACTTCGGACACCACAGTAGTAATGATCTCCTCGTCATCACAACCAGCAGCTTCAGGCACATTAGTTTGAGGTTTACCAAAACTTTTCTGGTTTCCCCATTGGTTCCCTTTTTGGTTTTCTTTCCTGAACTATCATGGTTTCTGTCCTTGGCGTTTCCTTTCACGGTTGATTCTAGCTTGGCAAAGCAACAAGATGGCTTGGCTTGTGGCACCACCAACAGTCACCATCAATCCTTTTATGCTTAAACTGACCATACTTGTTGTTATTGAAAGACTTGTTTTGTCCACCATTCTTATTAAAGTTACCTATATTTTTATGTTCAATAATAGTAGCCTTAACAGTAGGGCCAGGGGTGAGTGATTTGGCCTTGTCCTAAGTACGATTCGCATCCTCAATCTTTATGTGCACTATCAACTCCTATAGTTTCATGTCCTTCTTATACCTTAACTGGTTTTTATACTTATACCATGAGGCCAACAGTTTTTCAATAAGAGCATTAGCTTGAAACAGTTCACACATATACATACCTCCAGCAAGGATTTCAACAATTAGGTTTTCATACTCATATAATTGGTCCATAACAGGTTTATCATCAACAATAGTAAACTTTAACCACCTAGCAATTGCATATTTCTTTGTATCAGCATCAACAATCCTATATTTAATTTCTAAGGCATCCCAACTTTTCTTGGCAGTCTTGTACTTACAATAGATAATCAAATAACGAGTTTATCATATGGTTGAGCAACACTCCCCTAATGGTATAATTATCCTTAGTTGTCTTAGGGTCAATACTATCACTTAAAATATCTTGAAACAATACATAATCAATTTCAAAATGCTGAAAGTAAAACAAAATTTTCGTAGACAATCTTTTGAAGTTTCTCCCATCTAGAGGGTCTAACCTAGTTAAGTCAGGTATAATTCTTTAGGCTATGATGATAGGGGCAGAACCTATGTGGGGAACAACAATGACAAAAGGTGTATTGGAATTGGCTTGCACATATATGTTGGTTTCATTTGCAAATGACATATTCAATCTAGAAATAGAGATGACTTATATCAAAATAAACAAACAGCACCAAGAACAGAACATATTTTCGACCTAGATTGTTAGCGAAATAACAATAAAATTGGAATAACTTATTTGTATGCAAGCTATCGTGAAAATCACTGCCCTAAGTTGAAAATTCCCCCTCCACGGTGTAGCAGGTTAACAGGATCCAACTTCAGAATTAACGTCTTCTCTACCAACTTCGGTGCACTTTAAAGGGCAGAGTAGGAATTGTCTATGAGAATTAGGAAAAACAGAAGAACTAAGAAGAGCAGAGATATGCATGCATTATACGGAGAAGAGAAGAGATATGCGTGTCTATTTCAGATGTGCGTGTGTATTTCATTGTAGAAAAGGGCAAAAGATATAGGAAAAACAAGAGGAACATTACTGGATAAGAATAATGAGGAATCTAGAGAGATTTCAAGAGAAGTGGTCAAAATATAACGTTTAGTAACTACAACCAATAAAAACGCATTGGAAAAAAGAATTAAACCAAGTAGGCCCCAAATGGTTTACATCACACGCGCCATGCACACGCACTTGTGCATTTGGTATCCATACCCTCCTCAAAAGACTTGATTCAAAGTGTCATGAAATACTCCGGTATATAAATTATGTAGAAAGTCTCTTGCTTTTTCAATAGCACGTGTGGTATCCATACCCTCCTCAAAAGACTTGATTCAAACTCTCATGAAATACTCTAGTACATGAACTAGGTGGAAAGTCCCTTACTCTTTCAATACTAGACACAAACCAAAACAAAGAGAGAGAAATGTTCAAGTTTTGGAACAACACCAGAGTGTCGTCCAAGAAAACCGTGCGAGAAAGAAGGAAAGACGATAAAAGAAAAAGGTGCAATGCAAAATAATCAATAGACAGTGCATAACGCATTCACGTGGTCACTGAATAGGCAATTAATTATTTGTTTCAATGCGTGGGTCATTATCCGAGAAGCAGGGTGAGCAGAAGATTGTAATTGTTCATGAAGGACAATGACGACGAACAAATGACTTTCTATCTAGTCCAGTGTTAAGAAAACCATGTGATCAGTCTCGTCTTCTCCCCTGCCATGGAAACAGCTTTACCCATGTTAGTTTGATTCCCAAAACTGCAAATGCAAGTAACACAATGCTGTATCACAATTCCATATGCCAATGACACGACATCAAGATGCTATAGAACCTCATTTAAACCTCAACAAGACACCAACATTGGTTCACACTTCACAGAGTGTTAAAACGCGAGGCTTGGATTTCTTTATGCACAATTTTGACATTGTAAATGATTTAGGGTCCGATGGAACCAATTTTACGTTACTCATTGAGTCTTCTTACTGTAATTTCTATTACAGATGAATAAATCTGTCAATTTATTTAATACCGAATAAGACTTGTTATTAATCTGAGCATTTCCTGTAACACATATCATCGACCTTATTATTGAAAAACTAAAAAATGTCATTAAATATTGTCCAATTTTATAGAAAAGTCTGAAAAGTCCAACATTTCCGTCTGAATTCCATTTTTTTTTCTTTACGATGAATGGGGTAACTGAAGCCTTACGAAAACAACCGAACTACAGAAGCACATACAACGTGGATCAGGATTTTGGCTCCAGTGATTATTGTTTATAATTAAAGTAACATGTATAACACGTTTGTTTTCAGACGGGGGAAAGGTTTAAGGATCAAAATGTCCAAACATGCTGAGGTTAAAAAAAGACATACAACAAAAGTCATAGTGCTTAATGGTTTAGGCTCACGGCAAGTATTATTTCAATAAAAATTAATTACGCTGGATCTTCTTATAATTTTAAATATAAAATTATTATTTATTTACACATAACTCCTAAATTATATTTTATTAATTTTTTGTATTTATAATTTTAAAATAATATTATGCTAAAACGAAAATTTTTAATACTATAGTATTTTAAATAAAATTTAATAAAATATAACAAAACAGAATATAAATGAAAACTTATATGGTATTTAAAGAATAGATAGTTTTAAAAAGTAAAAAAAAGAGTCAAACTAAATGGTCCCAGTACAATGTGGCAACTGTTAGGTAGGATTCATATGAGTTGATATTGTATGGCCAATTGGTTCCATCCACTTTCCCATGATTCATATGATTGATATTGTATGGCCAATTGGTTCCCTCCACTTTCCCATGCTTTTCGGTCTGATGGACCACCTGAAGTTTATGCTATTGCTAGCTGTTGGATTTATACAAATTTTGCGCTGTCATTGTGTTTTGCTTTCGGCTTCCACTTCCACCTTTCCATCGAATCGGGGTTTTGCACTTGTGACATGCGTTAATTCCGCTTTTCGTTTAAGTAGCTCTTTTGTATATTCCTTAAAAGCGGAGAAACAAGAGAGTTACGTGCTTATGACCTGTGTAGAGCGACTTCATCTTTAATCTAGTCCAAACTGCAACAGGCACTTCATCTCTGGTTTCACTATACCATATGTTAGAAGTGGCGAGATCCACGTTAGAATCTCATATATATTTTGTGACTTTTCATGAAAATAATAATTCAAGGATAAAATTAGAATTTCCCATGTTAATTGAATAATTATGTAAATAAACACTATGTAATAACATTATGTAAATCTTACGTGTTCTTTTTCTCACCGTGCTTTCTTTTCTCAATATATAAATTACTACAATATGAAGTAAAAAAAAAACTCTTTGAAGTTTGTTGTGGTATTAGACTTTATTGTTATTATGTGATAATAAAGATATTAAAATTTAATAAAACATCTTTAATCATATTAATATTTAATAATATTAACTTTTAACAGCAATAATACACAATAGAAATTCAGCTGATACGTAAAGTCTAAAGAAGTCTAATATTATTCAGAATTATCCCTAATTAGTAAAAAATTGAATTTTTATAGATTCTTTAAAAGTGAATTAATACCTTTAGTCTATAATATTAAATTTAGGTTACAGTTTTACCTTTTCATGTAATCAAAACCTTTTGTAATGTTCTTGTTCTCCAAAATTATATCATAGTTCGGTATCACGCCATCATTACGGCACGAAAACTATAACGCATATTGTTACACATATGCTTTCATTTTGAAGAAACTCTCTAACTAATAAAAATTAGGTGCCCAACTTGAATAAATAATTGTTTAAATTGCGGTTGCCATGATCCCATCCCATCTCATTTTGATTTTGTTTCCCTAAATATTGTTTTTTTTTAAATTTCCTAAATCTAGTGTCATGTTCATTACATAGTAGTTATTGGCATTTTATGTTATTGGCAATCCTCGATTAATTATTTAGAGTTCATTACATAGCAGTTATTGGCATTTTATGTTATTGTAGCAATTCTCTATCAATTATTATTATGAGTAAAAAAATAAATAATAGCATAGCATTAATTTACTAAATATAAGTAATGTTATGAATACCGTACTAATATTAGTATTAGATTTGATTATAGTACGGTATTGTATCGGTATCGGTATCGGTACCGGTCATCAATATTAAGTACTGTTTTGAGTAATTTTTTAAATTTATGAAATAATTTTTAATTTTTTTAAACAAAATAGTCCATTAATATTTTTTAATTATAAAATAATCTATTAATATTATATCTTAATAAGTTAACATGAACCTTGCTGTTGAGAGTAGAGTGGTGAAGAAAAAGGTCATGAAAATGAACAGTCAACATGACTCTATACTTAATCATGGCCATTTTCTCTACACTTGATAACCTACAAAGAATAAAATAGATGAAAATGAGCAGTCAACATAACTTTATACTTAATCATGGCCATTTTCTCTACAATTGATAACCTACAAAGAATAAAATAGATGCCCATGACAAGCATAACTTTTCAGTGCAAACCAATAAGAAATGTTAGAGATTCCAAATGCTCCACTCAACTAAAAACGAATAATGTAGCACTTGCAAGCATAATTTATTGCATATATATAATTGCAATAGTCATTTAACCTAGATCTGAGAGTTCTATGTTTTTCGCCAAAATATAAAATAGGAATTACATACCTTGATCCATTAGATTACTTTAATCTTAATTTAAAAAAACCCCTCAAAGTGATTGAATATGTAGAAACTTGATTTCTCTCCTCTATCCGTGAATAATCTTACTTTCACTATAAGAAAAAGGTGGTTTAGCGACGGAAATTACCGATGGAAAACTTTTATATTCCATCGGTAAAATAATTTAGCTACGGAATTAACCGATGGACAAAGACGTCGTTAAAGAGGCCATCAGTAAATTTATCGACTGGCATTCAGTATGTCGGTAAAAATACAGACGGATTATTCTATCTGTCGGTATATTTACCGACGGTCAAAGCGTTAACCGTCGGTAAATTTACCGATGGAAAGAATAATTCGTTTGTATTTTTACTGACAGACATTCATTACCGTTGGCAAATGTTTAACATTTTTTCGACGGTTTATCAGAAAATATAATGCATTTAACTGATTTGAATATTTAACATTTTTCCGACGGTTTATGGTAAACCGTCAGAAAATATAATGCATTTTACCAACGATTTATGATAAACCATCGGAAAATATAATGCATTGTACTGACGGAATTTTATGTTCCGTCGGTAAAGATATTAATTTTTTTAAAAAATCACGACATTAAATTTTATTTCATAATCTTATGATTAATGTATCATTTCAACAGTTATGAATTATCTGTGCATATTTTTTTTGATTTGTTTAGATATTTAAATTGTTTAAATAGAAAGTTAATTGATCATATAAAGTTAAAATTTTCTTCATTGATAATAAAAACATTAAATTGTACATAATAAGTCTTTAGTAATTCAAACCAAATGACTACAACAATCCTATTTTTCTAGTGACCGTGGATGGTCTGAGGTGCTAACCCTCCCCTTCAATTGCTCCATGTCATTTTGGAGCTTAGCCATGTACTCCATCGTCTGTTGCAATTGACTTGTTAATGTTTGCACTATGCTCTAAAGCTGATGGTATTGTTCCATTGTTGGCCGTTTACTAGATGCTGCTGTACTGGACATAGAGGATTGCGAATAACATGTGTTCGCAAATGAACGTAGCCTGAAGATCTTTCCACGACGGTCTCTACCACCCACTGCATCAAGATATGTCTGACTCTAATCAACAGCTTGTTCGTGCTGAGACTGTCGCTGAATGCTTTCTTGTATTTGGTCCTATTAGGAGGCAATGTTTATAT
>JANZLC010000004.1:6598389-6608815 GCA_026413385.1 Erythroxylum gracilipes
TAGAACTCAATGTCATCATACAACTTGTAGCCTTATGTCTCTAATTTAATCCAAATCAAGAATCATCTCATTTGGATGACTAGAGATCAAATTATGGCTAAAACACCGGAGCATGCTCAATGAACTTACATTTTCTAGTTTTTAAGTCCTAAAATTTCTCATACAATCCATCTTATATCTAAACCATCTTTTCTCTTTATTTTTAATTTCAAGGATTTTCCTTTGCTCTACACACAGCTAATTGCCAATAGTTCTCATTTAATAGTCCTAGCTTACCGAAAGGTTTGGGGTCTAACATCATAAATGTTGCATTTATTTCTTCTTGAATGAATTGACAAATTGCTATATTTTGATATATCAATTGCGTTAATAATTTATGAAAAGACTTTGAAAATGATTTTTTTTGAAAAGATAACATGTTTATGAAATCATATTTTCAGAAATGGTTTTTGAAATATCTTATGTTTATGAAAAATAAGTTTCCAAAATGTGCCATTTGGGTAAACTGTTTTCAATTCATGAATTACATATTATGTGGGTTTGGTATAGTACATTCAAGTATGTCACGTGCACGTTGACCAAGTTAAAGGCTTCTCCCACCTACCCGCTACTGGCATGGAGCTCCTTCATGGACTCCCTTAAGTTTACGTCTACGCAAAATCACTATGTGGGATTGCGATAGTACGTCAAGTTTACGACTACATAGGACCATTATGTGGAAATGTGTAGTTCTTCATGTTTATGGATCTACCCAAACCATTCTGTTGTGCTTATGTGCTTATGATTTGTTAACAAGTTTGATGCATACATGATTTGTAGTTTTTGAATTTTGGTTAAGAATTTGAGAATGATACGTTTTATGAATTCAATTAGAACTTTGTATTGACAAATGAACATTTCAAAGGTTTTGCTTATTTTTCCGTTATAAACTATTACCCACGAGCTTTAAGCTCACCCCTCCATTTCTGTCCCATCTTCAGGAGCATGAGATTGAGTAACCAAGAGTGGAGGCATCACTCCACTTTTGCAATATTTTTGTATTTTAAGCTAGATTTTGTAAAACGAGGCTTTAGTCGTATTTTGAGCAATTATTATTCAAGTATCTTTTGTATTTTGGGATTTTGTGAAAGGATGTATTGTGGCTTGAAATGCCATTAAAGTTTTGTAAAACTCTTATCTTTTGATGTTAATGAAATATATTTTGTTTTGCTCATGACTCTCCAAGTTGTTCATTGCATTTTCAAGTTTTTCATAGGGGAAAAATGTGTGCTCTGACTTCAAGGGGAAAATTGGACTAATCTAGGCTAAATTAGGCAAAGTTGTCTTCTTGAAGTTGTAGCTTATCTTCTTATCTTTCCAACGGCATGTAGTATGAATTTTTGGATATTGAAGCTGAGAGATATGATCATTATAAGTTAGTGATGTTGCATAGGATGTACATGCAGGACAACTTCGGTCGCGCTCGCACCGGGTGCTCTTGCGATCGCACTAGGCATTCTAGCAATCGTACCAAGCACTCTCACGATTGCACCTTTATTCTTGTGATCGTACCTTTATTCCTCACAATCGCACCTTTATTCTCGTGATTGCATATTTATTCCTCGCTATCGCATCCGAAGGGATTTCCAGCTCTGAACATGTTTTATTCTTTTGGCCATAACTTTGTCATCTGACCTCCAAATGACCTAAATTTTGAACCAATATATTCCTAACATGTTTCTCTATCTCTCCATAAAAATGTATAGCTTTTGGTGTTGATTGAAAAATATTGATTGAATCAAAGTAAGGGTATCGGTTGGGAGAGTATGAATTGGATATTTTACTGAACATACTTCGGTATTTTGATGATATCTTGATCTGTAGAGCTTCAAATGAGATGATTCTTGTTTCTAAAAAAACTAGAGTGATGGAGCTACAAATTTTTTGAAGAAGACAATTTGTAATCCTAGTTTGAAGATTTCCAAAGTCTGTTATGAAGTTATAAGAAATGAGTTTGATTATGGTGACTGACTGGTGTGGACACGCCACCTTAGTGAGATACGTATTTGGATGTCACTTAGGGCATCGGGCACATGTCTTGTAGGAGCGGTTACCCAACACTTATAGTATCAGAGCACGAAGATGAACTATTGATGGCTAATGAGGGTTCATTGAAATAACCCTAAAGGTTATTACACTCACGTGTTATGACTCTGGATGTTGGGCTCTGGAAACGGGGTGAAACCGTTGTGATATCATAGCAACTAGGTTTAGGGGTATCCTAAGTATGAAATGGGTAGTTTTAAAGTTAGAAAATGAACATGCATTGTTTTTTACGAACAACATGCATTGTTTTTGAATTGTTCTACATGATTTGAAATTGTTTTACATGAAGCATGAACTAAAGGTTTTTGAATGGTTTTACATTGAAGGAGTGATAATGCCACCTCGAAAAAGAACTCGAGGAGTTAGGACTCGATCTTGCTCTCGCCATGAAAGTACCGATGAATCGTATGTTTTGCAAAATGTGAGAACACACTCTGATCCTGATTTTGAGGCACCTAGTGTGCAGCATGGAGTGCCATCGCATCCTTCTATGCCTCATATGAACCCTATGGATCCACATTTCTTTCAAGCCCTTACTCAAGCTTTCTCATATGCCATGGGCCAAGGGTCACAAGTTCTGATGCAAGCTCCAGTGGAGAGGAGTGGGCAGTATGATAAGCTCTGCAAGTATGGGGCTATTGATTTTAATGGTACTATAAATCCAGAAGAGGCTGAAGCATGGTTGAAGAGGACAGAGAGAGTCTTGATTCAAATGAAGTGCTCTGATGAAGAGAAACTGGACTATGCGATCAACTTGCTACAGGGGGATGCACTCCATTGGTGGGATTCAGTGTCCCATAGTCAGACTATGCCTCCGGTACTATCATGGAGAGATTTTGTGGAAGTTTTCAGGAAGAAATACCTTTTGAGGATCTATGTCTAAGAGAAGGCTAGGGAGTTCCTGAATCTCACAAAGAGGGACATGACCGTGAGTGAGTATGAGTTGAAGTTCACCCAACTTTCACGGTATGCGGCCAACATTGTTCCGAATGAGGAGGATAAGTGCCGCAAGTTTGAGAGAGGACTTCATTTAGGGATCAATGAGAAAGTCTTAATCCACAACTTCTGTAACTACCATCAGTTGTTAGATGCTGCACTTCAGGCTGAGAAACTGGAGAATATAAAATATGAAGTGAATAGAAAGAGGAAGAACAGGGAGCAGTCTTCCAAGAAGGAAATGAGTGCTCCAATGCCAGAGAGCAGTATAAGGAGTTACCACACACAGAGTGAAGTGGGAAGTAGTGGCTCTACCAAGAACAAGCAGGCATAGGCAGTTTCAGGACAAGCCTCAAATATGGGAGAAACTGGAAGGACGGGGAGGAGTAAATACACAAACTCCCAATGTGAGCATTGTGGGAAACTTCATAAAGGAGAGTGTTTCAACTTACTTAAAGTAGGTTTTCGATACGAGGAGAAGGAATACATGATCAGGGACTGTCCCCAAGTAACAAAGCAAGAGGGATCGTAGTTGCAAGCCCCAAGGAGAGTAGAAATAGCAAGAACTAGGCCAGTCACTGAGATGGGTAGTTCTGCAACGGTAAGGAAGGTTATTCCTCTAGGGAGGCCCAGGGGTCAAGCACAGGAAAGGGTGTTTGCCATGATCAAAGAGGAAGCTACAGTCGCACCTGAAGTTGTCACGGGTATGGCTCAGTTATTTAATTCTGCAGTATATGTATTGATTGATTCTAGTTTCACGCATTCACTTGTTTCTGCAAGCATGATTTTACATGATGTGAATTGGGTGTCATTAGATAGTCCCTTGATTGTTAGTACTCCCTTTGGGAGGGAGGTGATAATAAATCAACTATATAGAGATTATGAGCTCGTGATTGAAGGTGTTAGACTAGTAGTGAATTTACTGCCTCTAGACCTAAAGGGGTTAGATGTTATACTCTAGATGGATGCTATGGAGAAATATTGTGCAAAGTTAGATTGTAGCCTCAAAGAGGTAGAATTTGATATTGGCAATAGTAAGAAAGGTGATTTTCATAGGGGACAGGAGAACACCATCACCCTAGAATTGTTTCAGCTTTGTTAGCAGACATGATGATAAGGAAAGGGTGATATTCCTTGGACATGTGATTTTAACGGATGGGGTACATGTTGATCCGAAAAAAGTTGAAGCAGTGGTAAAATAGTATGTACTGACAATAGTAGCAGAAGTGAGAAGTTTTCTAGGTCTGGAAGGGTATTATAGGAGGTTTGTTGAAGGATTTTCTATGATAGTTGCTCTGATGACCAAGCTATTGAGGAAGAATCAGAAGTTTTTCTAGAGTGATGAATGCCATAAGAGCTTTGATGAGCTTAAACACAGATTGACAAGTGATCCGATTCTGACTTTGTCCACAGGAGATAAGGGTTATACAGTTTATAGTGATGCTTTAAGGAAGGGTTTGGGTTGTGTATTGATGCAAAGAGACAAGGTAATAGCTTATGCCTCGTGGCAGTTAAAGCCTTATAAACTGAATTACCCAACCCATGATTTGGAGTTAGCAGCAATAGTTTTTGCCTTGAAGATTTGAAGACATTATCTGTATAGGGTTCAAACGAGGATTTTTATAGACCATAAAAGTCTCAAGTACTTACTGAGCCAGAAGGAGTTGAATTTGAGACAGAGAAGGTGGTTAGAGTTGCTCAAGGATTATGATTTATTGTTTGAGTACTATCCAGAAAAGGCGAATGTAGTGGCGGATGACTTGAGTAGGAAATCCTCTATAACCTATGTTCGAACAATTTATCTGTCATTATTGGAAGAAATGGCTATCCTAAGAATAAGTTTGAAACAGGAGGAACTTGAGTGTATTGTTGCTACTTTCAGAGTGAGACTGATACTCAGAGAGAAGGTTAGGGAGTTACAAGCAGAGGATGCAGAACTGAGCAAGCTATGAGAAGAAATTCAAAATGGAAAGAAATCTAAAGTGATAGTGAGGGATGATGGACTCATAGTTGTAGGAAAAAGACTATGTATTCCAAATGTTAAGGAGGTGAAGGATGAGATACTCAATGAGGCACACAATACGCCTTATGCCATGCACCTAGGTAGCACCAGGATGTACAAAGATTTGAGAGAGCATTTATGGTAGAAAGGCATAAAGAGGGATGTAGCAGAATATGCAAGCAAGTGTCTAGTGTGTCAGCAAGTCAAAGCTAAACACCAGGCACCTTTAGGCAAGTTAAAACCATTGTCCATTCTTGAGTGAAAGTGGAAAAGGGTAACTATGGATTTTCTGATGGGTTTGCCCAAAACTAGTAGGAAGCATGATGCTATATGGGTTATTGTTGATCGTTTGACAAAGTCAACCCATTTTCTAGCAATCAAACATACTGATTCTCTGCACGTGCTAGCAAAGAAGTATATTGATGAGATAGTAAGACTGCATGGAATTCTCAACTCTATAGTTTTTGACAGAGATCCTCGATTTACTTTGAGATTCTAGGGAAGCTTACAAGAGGCTCTGGGAACCAAGTTAAAATTTAGCATTGCTTTTCATCCCCAAACAGATGGTCAATCTGAGAGGACCATTCGGACCCTTGAGGGAACGCTCAGGGCATGTATGATGGATTTCAAAGGAGCTTGGGACGAACATTTATCATTGGTCGAATTTGCTTACAATAATTTGTACCACTTAAGCATTCAGATAGCTCCATATGAAGCAATGTATGGAAGAAGATGCAAAACTCCTTTATGTTGGGATGAAGAAGGAGAAAGGAAACTAATAAGACCTGAGTAGATTCAGATGATAGTCGACAAGGTCAAGTTAGTTAAGCAAAGGTTTAAAGCAGCACAGGATATAATGAAAAGTTATGCTGATGCACATCGTAAAGAAATGGAGTATGAAGTCGGTGAAAAGGTCTTTCTTAAGACATCTCCTTGGAAAGGAGTCGTGAGGTTTGGCAAGAAGGGCAAGTTGGGACCAAGATATGTGGGTCCTTATGAGATTACAAAGAGGATTGGACCGCTAGCTTATAGGTTGGCGTTTCCACCAGAATTGTCACAGATACATGACATCTTTCATGTGTCCATGTTAAGAAGGTATAGATCAGATCCCTCCCATCATTCAGACCACTGAGGTTCAGTTGAGAGATGATCTGAGTTATAAAGAGATTCTAGTGGAGATTTTGGACACTAAGAAAAAAGTTCTTAGGAACATGACAGTTCAACTGGTCAAAGACCTGTAGAGAAACTATTATGTGGAAGAGGCTATGTGGGAGCTTTTGGAAGTCATGAAAAAGAAGTATCTACAACTCTTCAATGACTCAGGTAAGAATTTCGAGGACAAATTTTTTTAACAGGGGAAGAAATGTTAGCCCCCAAATTCTTTTTCTTATTGATTAAGCATGATTTAAATTTATTATAAGGTTTTAAAGATTTATTTTAGAGCTAATTAGTAGGTCAAAGTTAGTAGTATTTATTGTATGGTTAAACTGAATTAAAGTGTTAAGCTGGTAAAAATGTTTAAGGGCATTTCTGGTAGTTCACTTAAGGATGAAAGACCCTAAGATTATAAGAAAGGGTAAAATGGACTTTTTAGACTCACTAAGGGTATAAGTGTAAGATGAAAATTATTATCTTGTTTTAGAAGAAGAAGAAACGAAAATTGAAGAGAGAAAAGAAGAAAGTGTCGTGGGAGAGAAAAGAAAGGAAAGAAAGAAGAGCAAGCTAGGTTTCCATTTTCTTAGCTTTCTAGAGGGATTTTGGAGTTTCCATTAGAGCCAAGAAACTCATTGTTTGGTGAAGATTCAAGGTAAGTTCATATGTAACTTTTTTGGACTTTTGGAAGGGTTATAGTTCCTGAAGTTTAGAAAATACATGGGTTTAAGTAATCTAGAGTCAATTTTAGTAAATGTGCTTTATGGGTTTTCAAATTGAATTCCTATTAAATGAGTTTGTAATTGATAAAGGAAATTAAGAAGGGCAAGAAGAGCAAGAGGAGAGACATTCTTAAGCAAGGAATTAAAGGTGGGTACATGTTTATAATAAAGTAAATAAGCCACTAATGTTTTCTTTGAATCAAGGAAATTTAATGATTTCAATTGCATCATAAATGTTGCATTTATTGCTTCTTGAATGAATTGACAAATTGTTATATGTTTGATATATGAATTATGTTGATGATTTATGAAAAGACTTTGAAAATGATTTTTTTAAAAAGATAACATGTTTATGAAATCATTTTTTCAGAAATAGTTTTTGAAATATCTCATGTTCATGAAAAATAAGTTTCCAAAATGTGTCGTTTGGGCAAATTGTTTTTAATTCATGAATTACATGTTATGTGGGATTGGTGTAGTTCATTCAAGTATGTCACGTGCACGTTGACCAAGTTAAAGGCTTCTCCCACCTGCCTTCTACTAGCATGGAGCTTTTTCGTTGGATTCCGAACTTTTTGTGAAAGATTAGAGCTATTGAATGAGAAATTTTGGTGATTAGTCACAAGTTAAAAGCAAATGAATGAAAGTTTTTGAACCAAGAAATGATAGACAAGAGTAAAGTAGGGAATGATAAAAGTGGACAGATTCATGATTTGTTAGGGTGTTTTCGGTTGATAAGAAATTTTTGAAATAGAAAGAATTAAGGTGAAAGTTATAAGGGAAATGAAAGCAAAAATGAAGTTGAATTTGTGTGGTAAGTTGATGAAGAATATGTACACATACATGTATGTTATGTTATTCGTGTTCATAATTATTTGTGGATTAAATTTCATTATGGATAATGTTGATTTTAAATGAAGTTTAAAATGAGGATTGAATGAAGTAGAAAGAGTGATCCGAGTACGAGTTTGTGTTAAGGAAAGATTTAGAAACAAAATGGGCAGTGATCTGGAAAGTGTTCACTGAATAGGCTTCAGTCTTTTAGCCACAAATTTTTCTCTAGTTATCCAACTGAGATGATTCTTAATTTGGATTAACCTAGAGATATATGGCTACATTTCTTATGAAGAAATTGAATTTTAATTCTGTCTTTAAGAATCCTAAAAGTTGTCATGAAGTTAAGAAATTGGTGTAGTATGTTGAGTGAAAAATTTGTCTTCAGACTTTAGGGACAAATTTGGGATTGATATTAATAGATTTTGGCAAAGTTGCCTTATGGAAAGATGTAGATCTTTCTCTTATCTTTCCAAAGGCATATAGTATGAAAATTTTGGACATCTAAGCTGAAAGTTATGCCCTTTTGATTGCTTCAGCCTTAGATTTCATCTCAGTTTGACTTTTTGCGTCTCAGTTTGACTGTCTGCTTTTGCTTCCGTCTCAGTTTGACTTTTTGCGTCTCAGTTTGACCGTCTACTTTTTCTTCCATCTCATTTTGACTTTTTGTGTCTCAGTTTGACCGTCTCAGTTACTATTCATTTTCACTTTCTGATCCATTTTCTATCTTTTAAACGTTGGAATTGGCCTTTGAGGTCTTCATAAGAGTTGTAGATCTTGAAATTTTCTTTCCAACCATATAAAGAGCTCTTTAATCTGATATCTTTAGGGATTGTTATGACAATTTTCCCAATCCGTACCGTCTGATGACATCATCATCGTCTCAAAATGACGTCATTATCGTCTGATTTTATGTTTGACCCCACATATGAAAGAATTGGCCTTTTAGGTCTTCATAATAGTTGTATCTCTTGAAATTATCTTTTCATCCATATAAAGAACACCTTAATCCGATGTCTGTAGAGAAAGTTATGGAGATTTTCCTAATCTATATCGTCTGATGACGTCATCATCGTCTCAAAATGACGTCATCATCGTCTGCTTTTGTTTTTGACCCCTCAGATGAAAGAATTGGTCTTTGAAGTCTGCATAAGAGTTGTAGCTCTTGAAATTCATTTTCCAACCATATAAAAACTCCTTAATCCGATGTCTGGAGGGAAAGTTATGGATATTTTCCCAATCTGTATCGTCTGATGACGTCATCATTGTCTCAAAATGACGTCATCATTGTCTGATTTTGTGTTTGACCCCTCAGATGAAAGAATTGGCCTTTTAGGTCTTCATAAGAGTTGTATCTCATGAAATTCTCTTTTCAACCATATAAAGAACTCCTTAATCCGATGTCTGTAGGGAAAGCTATGGAGATTTTCCAATCTGTATCGTCTGATGACATCATCATCGTCTGCTTTTGTGTTTGACCCCTCAGATGAAGGAATTGGCCTTTTAGGTCTTCATAAGAGTTGTAGCTCTTGAAAGTTTCTTTCCAACATATAAAGAACTTCTTAATCCGATATCTGTAGGGAAAGTTATGGCGATTTTTCCAATCTGTATTGTCTGACGACGTCATCATCGTCTCAAAACGACATCATCATCGTCTGCTTTTTGTTTGACCCCTTAGATGAAAGAATTGTCCTTTGAGGTCTTCATGAGAGTTTTATCTCTTCAATTCTTCTTTCAAATGATATGAAAAACACCTCAATCAAAAATTTCTACAGAAAGTTATGGCTGTTTCCCCGAAACAGTTTCAGTATAATTGAGTTCATAAACATAGTTGCTTCTTTTGACCATAACTTCTTCTCTAGACCTCCGAATGACTTGATTCTTGAATTAAGAAAGATTGAGTGAAAAGACTGGGGCGGGTACAGTGAGTGTGATCTTAAAGGATTTGAACTGGTATTAATCCACTGAACATACTTCAGTATTGTGACGATATCGTGATCTGTAGAAATCCAAATGAGATGATTTCTGATTTGTGGTAAACTAGAGACATGAATATACAAAGTATCTGAAGGAAGTGAATTGTAATTCTGTTGGATCCCGTTTCTGGAACCCAACTACTTAAACTGAAACCCTCATACTTATACATGATTCCTTATAAACTCTTCTTGCTCTGATACCATATCTGTTGGAACTCGATCCGAAAACCGGATCCCAACCGAAAAATGAAACAGAATATGAAGACGAAGGAATCTGATTTCTCGAAATCGAAAGCAAATTGCGTAAAAGAATGGATACAAATGTCCAAAGCGTGGAAAATGAAATGCGAAAGCGAATCCAAAGCGAAACAACTTTCCGACATCCAAGAACAAAACGAAAGCAAACAAAACTAACGTGTTGCGTTGGATACCTTAAGACTAACTCAGTCTAAAATCAGGTATAAATTTTCTTTCATCTTATTCATCTTAAATCAAAACCATTCCAATTTCCCATTTGGAATTTATCAATTCCACAACTCCATAACTTGATTTCTCTTATTCATGCATAAATTAATCTCATATTTCAAACACTTATTCTTTTGCCATTCTTTCTTTTCTTTTTCAATTCTTTCATATTTATTTAAACTCATTCAAACAAAAACAAATAATTTCCACTCTTGGAAATTCATCCTTATACAAATCGCAAATACTTATCATAG
>JANZLC010000004.1:6633593-6646423 GCA_026413385.1 Erythroxylum gracilipes
CCAGGCAATAGCTTTGGAGCATACTGTGAGTCAACCTAGATGATTCCCTAGGATTGATGTGATTTGATTTGTTATTCTCTTCCAATGTGATTATTTGCTTATAAATTGTTTGTGAATTCCAGAATTCAATTGTCCAAGGAGATCTGTATAGTGGGGATGTATTGGAAGTGTTTTGATTGTGACTTTAATTTTTGTGAAAATTCTGAATGATATGAAATCCTGAATACTATGTGGATTCTCAACTAAGGTTGAATGTCGGACTTAGGTCCGATGATTATGAGTTTAACTAATCATCTTATGTGATTGCCATGTATGCTGTGTTCAATTGAATGAATTTCATAAAATGCATGCTCAGATAAAGGCGTTGTGACTTAATTGCCCTTAAGAAGCGCTTCCACGTAGAGCTTTGCTCCTTGATATATGTATGTGCACGTTGATCTTTGCTTCGTGATATATGTGTGTGCACGTGAGCTATGCTCCGTGATTCTGATCTGACTGAGCCCTTGGGCCATAAATTATATGTGAATGTGAAAAACTTTCAGTCATAACAATAATAACAAATGCGCGTCTTATATGCATAAGTAACTATTTAAACATGATTTGTTCTGGTAAATGATAAAATGTTATGCCTCATTGTGTAAATTGTCGAATGATAATTGTATAGCGGCGTGATTAAATGTGATTTATGTGATATTTGATATGATCTGGTGAATCCATCAATGATGGTTCACTCATCAAGTTCGCAATTCTCTACAAAATTACAATGTGGTTTTTTCAGGTACGAGACAGGAGGCCTAGTTCCTTAGTCAGATTTAAGGAACCTTTTAGATAGAGTAATGGCTCAGAGGTCTGTCAGCTGATACTAGAAGTTTCTAGCTTGTGTTTTTGTTGGACTGCTAGATTTTGTATAAGCTTGTGTAAATAGTCGTCTGGTGATTTCAGTGTAAATTTGATGAATGAATGGTTTTAAACATTTGTGGTTTTCGAGTATGTTAGATGATGCCATGTGTTAGTTAGATTGCCATGTGTTTATCGGATTGGTTTTCTTCGACATACCATTATCATACGGTATGTACTTGAATGTCCTTCGGGTATTTGGGTATTTGTTTTATGGTAGTGGGATGTTGCAGTGTGAATGATGTTTGAAAGTTAAAAGCATTTTATCTTGTGTATATTTATTTTATGCATGGAATTGAATTTTGAGATTTGGGTTGAAATTTGAAGAATTATGAAGTTAATTGAATTAACTTGTGAATTGATGCAAATAGTTAGTTGCACAACATTTTAATGACCTTTATAATTAAATGAGTAATAGAAAATGTTCAGTAGTATGTTTGATTTGTTTGACATTTTTCTGGATTTGTTTTCTATTTGAAATTGAAATTATTTAATGATAAGAAATTACTTAAGTATGGGGGAGTTTGATGTATGTTGTATTACTTTTAGCACTATTTTCAGGATATATTGCTTATATTTTGAATCTCTTTACCAGTTAGGGGTAAGCCTACGTACTTTTGGACGTTCCTAGACCTCACATCTTATCGAAACTTCTATTGGGATGTTGTTGTTGTTGTTATCATTGTATTGCTTTTATTTTGAATAATTTTGAAGGATTTGATACTTAATATGAGAAGTATTATCATGTTAGGTCTTATTTCTGCCTATACATGGCAAAGGAGTGAATTTAAAGAAGAATTGGACTATCTTAAAGCAATTTTGAAATAACAAAAGAAGGAACCATTAAAACAACACCGACATGAGGGTAATGTTTAAAGCTGGTCCCTTCTTTTCCTCCTTCACAACCTTACACACCCCATGTTACCCTCGGATGAAGAATACATACCCTATATAAACCCATATAGGTCCCTATCAGCATTACAATTTTTTAAAGACTTAAAATGAAACATGACTAGCAATATAGACTTAAGTTGGGGTTATGTAACTCATTAAAAGGCTAGGGTTTTAGAATTAAAGAAAAAGAAGGTAGAAAAGAAAGGAGTTCTTTGGCCAAAAAACATTAAAAATATCATTTATGAAGTTATTCTACATCAGTTTTGATAAAGATTTATTCATTCTTTCAAGATAGAAAAAGATTTCTATCATAATTCTTTTAAGATTCAAACTTCAACAATTATGATTTATTTATCTTATTTCCTTTATTATTTCTAGTTATTATTCTTTATTAGATTATAAACTAAATTAGGATATAAATTTAGGTACGATTAACTAAGGATGTTTTGTATTTTGATTAACTCTTTAATTAATGAAGTTATACTTTTCTTGAGATGTTTTTATATTGATTGAATTAAAGGAATGAAATTGGAAGATTTAATATTTAATTCATACATCAAGATTTAGGAGATGAGAGGTTTGTTTAACTCTTAACATGGATAAAGATGGTTAAGTTTGATCTATTAAAGAGAAAATTGCAAGATCTTCCTAGTTTGGCTTAAATTTATAAGAAGAGTTCATAGAACGAATTGTTTACTATGATCTATCACGTGCTGTAAAACACAATAAATGTGAAACCTCTCTCTGATACCAAATGATAAAGCAAACACACACAACAAGGGGTGAATTGTGTGTAGAAAAAACTTGCTAGGTATTTTAAATATTTAAAATCCTTCTTAAACAAAATGGGTTGCTAAATGGAAAGGTCCTATTAAACTTTGAAAGAAACCTATTATCGTTTAAAAAGAAAGGATCATGTTAGTTATTTAAAAAGTGAATGAATTATATTAATTGAAAGGATCCTATTCGCGCTTAAAAAGAAAGAAGTATGTTAATTGATAGGAGCCCACTAAAGCTCAAATAGAAATAAGCCTATTAATTGATAGGAGCCTGTTGACGCTTAAAGCGAAAAGAACCTCTTGCTTTATAGAAACAGAAGGAGCCTCTTGAAAACACATGCTTATAATGCAAAAATTTAAAAGTTAGGAAGAGAGAAAGAACGACACAGTAGGTTTATACTGGTTCGGCTAACAACCAAGCCTATGTCCAGCTCCCAAGTATCCAACTTAAGTATTTCATTATAAGAAACCGAGTATTAAATTTGACGAGCCTCTCCAAGCTCACAAGTACATATTTTTCAAGGTTCTCCAACCTTCCACGCTCGAAGTGTATAATAAGATTCTAAAAGCTCACAAAAAAATAAAATGTAAAATTAAAAATGAGTTCTCAAATAACTATTTCTCTTTTGATAGAGTGATTTCACTTTCTAGACACAATAACAATGATATGACTCTCAAGAATATAAATGCTACTCAAATGTTTCAAAAGTCTGTGTATGTTCGTTACTTCACAAGTGTTGTTGCTCTTCTTTAAATAGTTAATTTCTTCAACTAGTTGTTGCTTCATCTTAATTCTAATTTTTTGAAAAGGTAAGATCCTCCCAGATGTTAATAAGGAAAGTTTATTGAGAAGGTTCCTACAAGAAAGGAAGTAATTTTCCTATGATTTTATTTCCTTTAAAAAAATACCATTATCTATACATGGAAATAAATCCAATTTGAAATTTAAAAAATTATATAGTTATCATCAAAATCGTTAAATATAAATCTTGAGCTAACAATCTCCCCCTTTTTGATGATGACATGTAATAATAGATATATTTTTCAAAAGTCAAAAAGATAATAGATGATTTCAAAAGATACCTTTGACTTTTTTTTGTTCAAACATAATTAGAAGGAGCCTGTCTCTTAAGAAAGGAACTTATCATTAATATATCACGGATTTTCACAAGTTCAACAGTAGAATCAATCATATATGTAATCGAGGTAGCATTGAATATATGCAAAAATATGCCAAAACAAATATATCAACATAAACTCTCCCCCTTTGTCATTATAAAAATTAATAGAGTATAGTAAGGAAGGAACTATCACAAGTTCGAATAGGCCAGGCAAAGAAGAATAGCAACAGAGTTAATGAAGGGATTTAAAGATTTGTCTCAGCAAAATCTACATATCAAGAAGCTAATTTTGCATGCTATCTATTTGCTCTCACATCTGTTCTTGATTGGCTGGAATGTTATGCAGTTGTTGATGGAGTTTTGCATAATTTTCATCCTGAGGAGGAACAAGAGTTTGGTAGTTTGGATTAGGATCTAAGTTTTTGCTATTCTTTCATATCTTTTGTCTACCTAGATATTATTTTGCAATTTGTATCCAAACTGATATGGAATGGAAGGGTGAAACTTAGCTGGTGCATACTAATTTAGATTTGCAAAAGGAACTCTATAATGGTTAAAAATCTTGGTGAGCAACATCCTATAAGGCAGGCAACTGATGGTATTCTTATGATTCCCCTTATTCACTATAAACCTCAAGATTATAGCTGAAAGATTAATTATATTCCCTTTTAGCAAATTATACGCCACATAAGCGTCCAGCATATTGCATCTTTCAATTGAGATATTCTTGGGAAAAATTGAAGCTATTGAAAGTGATGCAAGGCATTATGGTATTAAGTCTAATTGCTTGCTCCAGGGTATCCTATCTTGGGTGTTCTCAGTATAAAGGAAGATGGATTTGACCACTTTAACTAACTCCAAATCATCAACAACCTATTTATGACAGGGAAAATTAGTTTTCCCTATAGGAGCTACTTCTAGTATATCTCCTAAGATTTCTTCAAAAATTAAAATTTCACATTCATGCATCTGTGAGATAATGGCTAGCGTTCCATTAATTTCTACGTTTTCATATGTGTGTAGAATATCCTGACTAGTTCATCAAATACTATCTCATCTAATTTTAGAAAATTTTCCCAACCAATGGTAACAAAGTAAGGAGAGATAGGTATACCTATGTCATCAAATATCATAGGAGGCAAGATTTGCCCAATAGCCAGCTTTCTTTTCTTGTACTATGTTTTATAATGGACTTCAGCTTCCATTGCTTCAAACATTTTTTATGGTATTGATGTTTTTCCTTGCTTGTGTGCAGTTATCTTTATTTTCTTTGCCCTTTTTTCTTTGGAAAATATCTCTTCTTGAGGTCACTCTTTTCTATCAACAGGGCCCTTAATAGTATCTTTAGTTACAGGCACTTTGCCTTTCTTTATTTCTTCCTCTTTTTCTTTTTCTGGCTTGATCTTCCTCTTTTTTTTCAACATCTGTGGTTTCTTTTTGTTCAGAACTTTTCTCGGCTTGTTTTGCAAGATTTCCTCTAGTTTGTGGTCATCTAATCAACCGAGTAGATTCTTCATTGGAATCATTTTCATTTGTAATCCAGTGTACTATAGGCAATTTATTCTCTTGAGATTTTGAGGAGAAAGGTTCCGTAATATGAGCTTCATCAACATAAATAGAAGAAGTTGGGGTTTTCTTTTATCCTTTTGATTTTCTTGTCATTGTAGGTAAGCTTGGTGAAGTTTGAGACAGAATACAAGAGACAATAAGAATGCAGAGAGTTAAGGTGCAGAGAAAATAAGCGACGCATATGAGAATGATAGAGATGAGAAGAAGAGAGAAGTTTACTTAGGGTATACTAAGTGATTCCTGAGTGTTGATTTTGTGAGAGGATCAGTAGACGTACAGGCAATAAGAGGAGGCGTAATTGGTTGTGTATCTTTTGACAGACGTGTACGTAGATCTGTCAAACTGCGAGCACATTTTTGAAGAGGATGAAACGATGTCGTGAATGACTCTCTATCTTTAGGACACGTGTCGCTTAAAATGTTAACCCGAGAGAGGCCTTCTAATCTCTAAGGATCCTACTAAACTAAGAGAGAGTTTTTAACGAATTAGAATAGAAAGAGCCTGGTAAACAAAATGCAAAGACAAGTAGTATAGAATATTCATGCAGAAATAATATCATAGAGTTTGCACATGCCAAGCTCTTTTCTTAACACGCAAAATCTATCTTAAAAGAGTGGCTTAGTGAAAATGTCAACTACTTGATTCTCAATATTAACATGAAAAAGATCAATGGTTCCTTCTAAGATATGATCTATAAGAAAATGATGTTTTATTTATATATGCTTAGCCTTAGAATGATGCACATGATGTTTAGAAAAATTGATAGCACTAGTATTATCACATAATATAGGAATATGAGAAAAGTTTAGAGAAAAATCCTATAGTTAATGCTCAATCTATAAGATAGGAGCACAACAGCTGGTAGCTGTTATGTATTCCACTTCAATTGTCAAAAGCACTGTGCAATTTTGCTTCTTACAGGACCAAGATACTAGACATCCTCCAAGAAATTGATAGTGACCACTTGTACTTTTTTGATCGACTTTATCACCTGAATAATCTGCGTCACAATAGCCCACTATGTCAAATGAATAAGTTTTTAGATACATAGTCCAAAGTCCATAGTTTCGTGCAGATATCGAAAGATTCTTTTGACTGCTTGAAGGTGGCTTTCTTTTGGATTTGATTGAAAGCGTGTACAAAGACACACACTAAGCATAATGCCTAGTCCTGAGCTTGTAAAATAGAGTAGTGATCCAATCATTCCGCTATACTTTGTCTCATCTATAGCTTTACCTTCTTCGTCTTTATCAAGTTTAGTTCCATTGTACATGGGAGTACCTATTTGTTTGGCATTCTCAAAATGATATTTCTCGATGAGTTCCTTTGTGTATTTGTCTTGGCTAATGAAGATTCCTTTTCTGTTTGTCTGATTTGTAATCTAAGAAAGAATGATAATTCTCCTATCATGCTCATTTCAAACTCCCCCTGTATTAATGTTGAGAGTTCTTCACAGAAGGATGGATTAGTAGCACCAAATTTTATGTCATCAACATATATTTGCATTATAAGTAAATAATTATCCTTTCTCTTAATAAATAAGGTTTATCAACCTTTTCTCTTTCAAAGTTATTCTCAAGCAGAAAATTACTTAACCTCTTATACTATGCTCGAGGAGCCTGCTTTAAACCATACAGAGCTTTGGTTAACTTCATCTCGTAATTTGAATGGTTTTCATCTTCAAAACTTGGGGGTTGCTTAACAAATACTTCTTCGTTAATGTAGCCATTTAAGAATGCACTTTTAACATCCATTTGCAATAACTTAAAGTTTCTATAGCATGCAAAGGTAAGTAAAATTCCAATCGATTCCAATCTAGCAACAGGTGCATAAGTTTCATCAAAATTAATGCCTTCCTGTTAATTGTAACCTTGAGCTACAAGTCTATCTTTGTTTCTTACCACCTTACCATTTTCGTCAAGTTTGTTTCAAAATAAACCCACTGAGTCCCAATGATTGACTTATTGAGGATGAAGTACTAGATTCTAGACTTTGGTTTTTGTCAAATTGATTCGGTTCATCTTTTATGGCTGAAACCTAGTTTTTGTTAGTAAGGGCCTCTTCAATGATCTTTGGATCTATTTGTGAGATGAGAGCAACAAATTTGATCTTGAACGATGATCTTGTTCTTAGAGTTTTAGAGGGATCTCCTAAAATATATTGATGTATATCAAGACCTCTCCATTCTCTCGGTGTTTTTCATTACATAAGCTCCTGCTGAGATGAAGGAGCCTGCTCTATTCTAGCTTCAGAAGGGCCTTCGTGATTTTGTAATTATAAAGTTACTATAGGTGTAGTGTGATTCTTTGATGTATTTTTAGGTACCAATGGATACTCTTCATCATCTGAGTCAGTTACTGTTATTGAAGGTAGTGTTTCATCAAATACCACATGTATCGATTCTTCTATCTTCTTTGTTCTTTTATTATATACTCTGAATCCTTTACTAACAGTATTGTAGCCCAAAAACAAATAGTTTCTGGCCATATCTATGAGAGTCCTATTCTTTCTCTCAACAACTTCATTTTATTGAGGAGTCCTTAGGCATGAGAAGTTGTGAGTTATACCATTTTTGTTATAGAAGTCTTCAAAATTTATGTTATCAAATTCTCCTCCATGATCGCTTCAAATCAATGTAATGCAGTACCCTTTTTCAATTTGAACTTTCCTGCAAAACTTCTCAAAGGCTTCAAAGTATCATCTTTATTTGATAGAAAATAAACCCATATAAATCTGAAAAAAATCATCTACTATAACAAAATTGTAAAGTTTGTTACCAAAACTTTGAGTCCTAGTAGGACCAAATAAATTCATGTGCATAAGTTCAAGTGGCTAGTTAGTAGTCACAATATTCTTAGAAGGGAAGCTGCTTCTGATTCTCAAACAGCCACTATCAACTATCTATTGATTCTCTTTTGTCTCCGTTTTGAAGCATATCTGCAAAGTGTATCTGGGTCCTTTCACGTTGGTAGTTTGACCTTTTGGTCTCCAAACATACATTTGAGATGGTTTTTTCATTTTCAAAAGTAACAAGAGTGACTAATATAACCATGTCTACCACAATAATCACATAAAATAGATAAATGATAGTTGTTATGATTTTTTCCACTTACTAGGTTCCTGCTGTTTTGGCTATAACTAGTGATGGATTTAATAAAGAAGTTTTTGTATGGCCTGATATTTTTATTTTCATTACATCGTATTCTGGCCTTATCAAAACACATTTACCACTCCCAATTAAAGCATCAAGATTGTTTCTTCCATTAACAAAATTAGCAAGATCATTTTAAAGAGAACCAATTGTCTTAAAACATTTTTCTTTTTCGAGATTTAAAGCAGTAACTTTCTCTTCTAATTGTTTTATCTTAGCAAAGTCATTTTCAAGTAATGAGTGTTTTAACTAAATTATTTTGTATTCCAAGCATTCTTTTTCAGAAACTATTTGTTTATTGTCATTTCCAAGAGAAGTGACTTTAGACAACAAATCTTTGTTTTCCGATTATAATAATTTAATCTTATTCTTTAAAGATTCATCATTATTTTTTAACTTCTCAACCTTTTTGAAATACTACACTGTTAATTTTTTGTACTGATCATATAATTCATAATATGTATATCTCAATTCATCAATTTCAATATCAAAGTCGAAATAATATACCTCATCATCTCCTGATTTGTCCATAAAGCAAATGTTGATGACTTCCTCAAGCTCTTCTTTTTTAAAGTTATCATAATCCTCATCTAACCAAGCTATAGTCATCACATTTTTTTTGTTTTTCTATTTTTTGTCATATCCTTTTGAAGAAGATGACATTCTAGTCTTGTGTATTGAGGCTTTTTGTAGTGATAGCATATGATTTGATTATTTTGTCTATTGCTATTGTCGCTGCTACCTTTTGATAGGAACCTATTGTTTCCAATTTTCTTATTTCCTTCTCTTTTCTTCATGAGCTTTTTTTTTTTTATCGAAGCGGGTATATTTTCTAATCATGAAGTTGAATTTGTCATCTCCATCTATTTGTAACTTAGTATCACTGTCATCATCATTTGATAGATTTGATTCATTAACTGCTTTTATTGATATTCCTCTTTTGTATGAGGATCCTTCATCTCGCCTAAGCTCGACTTCATGAATCATTAAGTTTCCTCTTAACTAGTAAAGTGAGATTATATCGAGATCTTTTGCGGTTTCCAGAGCTGTCACTAAAGGGTCCCCATTCCTTTGGTAATGATCTTAGAATTTTTATTACCAGCTCGTTATTTAGATATATCTTGCCCAAGTTTTTCAAGGTAATGATGACATTATTGAAACGTCCGAAGAATTCGGCTATTTTTTCTCCCTGTTTCATGCAAATAGTTTAGTATTGATGCACTAAAAGACTTATTCTATGTTTCTTTACCTCATTCATTCCATTAAAAGTAACTTGAAGCTTGTCCCACATTTCTTTTATTGTAGAACAGTAGGATATCATTTTGTCCTCTTTCAGAGATAGTGCACAAATTAGATGATGTCTTTCTTTGGCATTCATCTGTGCATTTCTTCTATCGACATCAGTCTACACTTCTACATTGTCAACAGCAGGAGGTGTAGCTCTAGCTTTGATAGCTTGCCAAATTTTGATGTCCACCAATTGAAGTAAGGATGTATTGAGATGAATTGTCCTTCAAGGATCCTTAAATTGTTTGCCATAATCTATCACGTGCTGTAAAACACAATAAATGTGAAACCTCTCTTTGATACCAAATGATAAAGCAAACACACGGAAGAGGGGGTGAATTGTGGTAAAAAAATTGCTAGGTATTGTAAATCTTTAAAATCCTTCTTAAACAAAGTGGGTTGATAAATGGAAAGGTCCTATTAAACTTCGAAAGGAACCCGTTAAAGTTTAAAAAGAAAGGATCCTATTAGTTATTTAAAAAGTGAAAGAATTCTATTAATTGAAAGGATCCTATTCGCGCTAAAAAAGAAAGAAGCCTGTCAATCGATAAGAGCCTATTAGAGCTCAAATAGAAATAAGCCTATTAATTGATAGGAGCCTATTGATGCTTAAAGCGAAAAGAACCTCTTGCTTTATAGAAACAGAAGGAGCCTATTGAAAAACTGAAAGAGTCTCTTGAAAGCACAAACTTATAACACAGAAATTTAAAAGTTAGGAAGAAAGAAAGAATTACACAATAGATATATACTAGTTCGGCTAACAACCAAGTCTATGTCTAGTCCCGAAGTATCCAACTTGAGTATTTCACTATAAGAAACTAAGTATTAAATTTTATAAGCCTCTCCAAGCTCACAAGTACATACTTTTCAAGGTTCTCCAACCTTCCACACTCGAAGTGTATAACAAGCTTCTAAAAGCTCACAAAAAAATAAAATGTAAAATAAAAAATGAGTTCTCAAATAGCAATTTCTTTATTGGTAGAGTGATTTTACTTTCTAAGGCACAATAAGAATTATATGACTCTTAAGAATATAGATGCTACTTAAATGTTTTGAGAGTCAATGTATGTTCGTTACTTCACAAGTGTTGTTGCTCTTCTTTAAATAGTCAATTTCTTCAACTAACCGCTGCTTCATCTTAATTCTAAGTTGACTTTGGATTTTCAAGTCATCTCTACTGGAACAAAAATTTTCAAGGCTAATTGTTCGAAAAGGTAATATCCTCCTGGATGTTAATAAGGAAAGTTTACTAAGAAGGTTCCTACAAGAAAGGAAGTAATTTTCCTATGATTTTATTTCCTTTAAAAAAATATCGTTATCTATACAAGGAAATAAATCCAATTTGAAATTTGAAATAGTATATAATTATCATCAAAATCGTTAAATATAAACCTTGAGCTAACAATAAGAACTTTGGTGGGTATATATATTTATAATCATAAACTGAGTAATATACATTCATAATCATAAACTGAGTTTTAATTATAACCAAAGCTCTTATTAACTATGTTTGAATGTTCTCTATCCTGCCCTTTTTGCCTTTCTCTCACTCATTATAGTGACATTATGAGTTTCTTAATGCAATAGGGTAGGACAAATCATGATTAGGTGTTGTGTACTGTACATAATGGAGAGACACAAAAATAAAGTAACATTTATAAGAGTTTTGGTGGGCATCCATTCATAATCAAAAACTTGGTTTTCATCATAACCAAAGCTCTTATCAACTATATATGGATGTTCTTTGTTCTGCCCTTTCCACCTTTCACTTGCTCATTATAGTGACATTATGTACATGGTAAACAAGGCCCATACATTATTATAACAATTTCACATTGACATAACCTTTATTTAGCTAACAAATTCATTAAAGAAAATTAAAAGTTAATTTATCTATTTTGCAAATTGAAATTTGTTTTATTATATGTCATTGAATTTCTTCTTTTATATTATCTAAATTAGAAAACATTCATTACAGATGTAAGATATGCAATATTTCTTCATTTTATCTAAATGAACATGCAAAAAGTACCGGATTCTCTAGGATTCTATAATAAATTTTCTATTAACTATGGATTTACAAAACAATACAATGGTTAGTTAAAAATTACTATGACTCTTTTAATACAATACTATGACTCCCTATGATAAATAATGAATGACACATCCTATACAACCATTTGAAAAAATTTATTAACCACTTCTAGGATTATTCTTAGATATCAACAAGTTAGTAAAAATGGTTGAAGTTGAGCCTATAACATATTTATAATTTGGAAACAAATGGTAGTTCAAAAAGTCAGCTTAAATGTATACATTACCAAATGATACAACATATTTTTCTAACTGATTATATGAAATGAAACGACAATTCATATTTTCAACCTCTTTTCTTTGGCATTGAAATAAGTTTCCAAATTTTTCTCCTTAACTAATGTAGCACCTAACTAACAACAATAAAAAGCTAATTATATATATCATTAATCATTTAATAATATCATGAAGAAAAATGCATTTAGTTAGTCAAATTATTAATATAATTACAAATTCTTCAACAATTAATTGCTTATTTACGTTTTTTCTTTTAGACCTCCTCCTTCCAAGATTTCAACCTTTTTGTTTTCGTCCTACCATAGAGTTTAGAGATAATTAGGTCCTTCAACCTAACGTCTTTTCAAATGAATTCAGTATGTCCTTAATGACCACTAACATGTAACACCCAGTATCTAGTTTACTCGGTACATCGAAATAAATTAGTATTTGAGACTGATGTCATTAAAATCACAGAAAAGTGAATAATAATTTTAGTGACATCAAATTAATGATGTATGATATTTTTCGGTGGTCATAGGACATTGTTCAGGCAGATGTTTAAAGAACCAGAACAACAGTGGTGTTTTTGTAAATAAGTGGACTTAAGGCATATAAAAGGAGTAAGTTGGAGAATAAGACAAAAGACTTTGTCTTCTTCCCTCTCCCACACTCACAACACCTCCATGGAAGCTCCCTTCAAGTTTTTCAATCCTTGTAACAAGATTTGGAAGGAGATTCAAGCCATTTGGGTAGCATAAAAAGGTAAGCCTCCATTCCAATGCTTAGTTCTACCCATTAAAGCTTGGTTTTTCTCTTCTT
>JANZLC010000004.1:6718228-6733488 GCA_026413385.1 Erythroxylum gracilipes
CTGCAGATTTATTCCATCCTTAGGCGTGCCCACGCTTAGTCACTGAATTGCTGTCAAATTTGGAATTTCAGATTTTCTTCATTCTTTTGCATCTTTTTGATTCAATTTTGTCTCTAAGGTGTTGAAAATCATCTGTAAACAATTATAAGATAATTCCATTAATTTCGGATAATAATTTCAACACACTAAAGATAATTAAGTATAAAATAAGTGAAAATTGATGACTTAACAAATTCCCCCATACCGAACCTTTGCTCGCCCGCGAGCAAACATGTCAAACCACTACACTCAGTTAATTCATCCGTCATAAGATTAAGTGCACACAATTCATTAACTTAGACCAGTAAGACTTAAGTTGCAACACATATCATAATTCCATTTCATCAATGCAATTAAACGAAGTCAAAATAAGACATCTTTGTTCAAAAGCAAACATGAAATCAAAATGAATTCTTCTCACGGATTTCGCTCCTACACTCAAGTATTTGAGGGCAAAGTGTTTCTCTCAAATCTCACTCTAACATATTACACTACCATAGGCTTGCAATTTCACCAGTTATCATTTATTCATGGTTGTAATGGGGCTAGGTTCACAGGTAAGGTAAAAATGGCAAGAGGTTAATCACAAGCATTCACAAAGTATCAAGTAAAAGAGATACTCAACTTAAAATTCTGAGACAAACATGAATAAAAAGGACTACAACTACTCATTACTAACTAGTACCACTATACTTTATTCTTTCTTTTCTTTTCTTTTCTTTTTCTGATTTTTTCTTTTTTCTTTTTTATTTTTCCCTTTTTCCCTTTTTCGTTTTTTCCTTTTTTCTTTTTCTTTACATGAGTAGAAGTACCTATAAAAATATCTCAGAACAAAAATCTCAAATTACTCAATGCTTCATTCAACTTATGATAGGGTAAGGCTAATGGATTTTTGGGTTTTAAAATAAGGTGATTGATTGAAAAACAAGGATAAAGGCTCAAAAATGTTTTCAAAGGGAAAATAAATATGTGGGTCATTTTTAAGCTAAGGGTGTAAAAACAAGGAAGGCCTTAATCATTTCTATATCCCATGTGATCAAATAAATTCAAATCGGTTCCATACAAGTTCTAAAGGCAACATGAATAGAGGAGCATCAAACAATTCAAAGAAATAGCATGACATAAAGATGATATCATTTAGGCTCAAGTTCGCTCACAAGTTTAATTCAAAAATTCACCTTAATTCCACAATTTACCTCATCACTCAAATGTCAAAATTTTGACTAAGTCTATAAGATCAGCTATTGCAATCAATCTACATAATTCACCGTAAAACTCACTCAGCCCAATTTAATTTCATGCATATACCCAATCTCATCCAAACTACTATAATAAAGCTTCATAGCTCAACATGCATAACCACACGCAAAAATCAATAAACCGAAAATTTTCAAATCAAAAGTCCAATTCTTTCCCCCACACGTAGACCAACATTGTCCTCAATGTTAAAGAAGCCTAAATATAAAGGAAAAAGTTAAAGAAAGCTTCGCTATTATGGAGGTGCCGAAATCAAGTTGTTGGTGGATGTGGCAGTTGAAATCCTTCATGTTCCTAATAGTCCACAAAAGACGTGATTGGAGTAGCCAACCTTTATGACTCACTTATTTCTCCTTGGCATTGTGTGTAATTTGTGAAACAAACCTGCAATGGGACAAGACAACATGCAATCAAAGAAATTGCAAGTTAGGAGTGATGGGTGGGTTTTCGATGAAGACTAGGATAGAATGCGTTTAATGCATAGTAAGTGTGACTTAATGGCCAAGAGTTGAGTATGGAAGTGCGGCAGCCGTAGTTGAACACAATAAGAGACAAGCGCAATGAAGAAGAAAGGGAAAAAGAGAGGGGAAATAAGGGGGGGATGGTGGGAACAATTAAAAATATCATTTTTTGTTTTTTTCATTTTTTTAAATTTTAAAAAGAAAAGATGAAACTTAAAAATGACAAAAAAAATTGAATTTAAATTCCTAACTGAATTGAATTAAACCTAAAAATGAAAATAAAAGAAAATTGCTAAAAAAACACATAAAAGAAAGGATACGAATGGGGTGCCTCCCATTAAGCGCTTATCAAAGATCATAAGCTTGACCCTTGGCATATGTACATCATCTATTATCTAATGGATGCTTGAGTCCAATAGGAAGCATGCTCAAACTCCGTGAGGAACCTAGAGCACCTTCATTCAAAGTAGGCTCTTTATCAGCACGATGCTTCGAGGCTTTTGAGGAGTGGAACTTCATCGTTTCACCATCATACTTTAATGTCCACTCGTCTTTTAGGGCATCGCCCTTCTTACACCAGGATGGTCTTTGTAAAAGTAACGCCAATGGTTGTGGAGACTTGACATCCTGCTTGTCACCTTCAGTCTTCAACTCGCTCGCCCACAGCTCTCCTAAAAACTGTACTTCTTGCAGCTCTTCCTGCTCTTCTTCTTCTTGTACCTATAAACAACTAGGAAAAGGAAACGAAATTCGGTTAGCAATAACATGAACTTCATCGCTTACCGTAGGGGGTTGCACATCCTCCATCCTTTCTTGAACTATAATCTCTTCCTCTTCTAACTATGCTTGCTCTTTCTTCTTTGCCTTGAAAATTCGACTTGGAAAAAGGGGCGGAATCATCATATTCTGCAGATTGTTTTCCGTCAATTTTGGTTGTGAAGGTTCCTTTCACATGATTTCTTCTTCCACGTCTCTTCTGGAATTTTTCGGAAGTGGTTCCTGCAATTCCTTATCACTCCACAATGTGATAGCCTTTGCACTTTGTCTAAGATTAATCTCCGGTTGAAAAATTTCCAAAACTTTGTGCCTCCAATCGATTTATGACAATTGCCATTCGGCTTAATTGATTTTCAAATTTCTTTGTTGATTTTCCATATTTCTATGTAGATTTTCAATAGTTGCTTCAGTATTCCACTGAAACGTCAAAATGGTAGTGGCCAAAGATTGAATTACATCTTCCAAAGAAGTCATACCTTCGAATTTTGATGTTATATTTTGATTTTGCTGAGGTACGTACGGTTGTCTAAACTGTTGGAATTGAAGATTGCTCATCGCCAAACTCATTACGATCTCCTTCAAAGACATTTCATCAGCTTGTGGTGGCGATGGTGGAGGTAGAGGTGGAGGTGGAGGCTTAAAGTAGGACTGCTCTTTATAGTAGCTCGGTGGGAGAAGTGAATCAGTATTTTGTATCCTGCAAAAAGTAACACGTACAAGAAGAATAACCCAAAATAAGCAAACTTCACATACCTTAGCTTGTTGGTCATCCCTCGGTACTTGCGCGGCTAAGGGTGTGAAATCTGCCACTTGATGGTCAAACCTAGAAGTCACAACAAACGGAAACTCATTATCATAATAAGGATAATATGAAAAATCAGAATCAAAAGCATACTGATAATGAGTCATGCCGTTAAAAAATTAAAATATCAAAAAGAGCTGTGAAACTGAAACAAACAGAAAACAAGGTAACCAAGAGCAACGAAACCAAAAACAAAAACATCACTAACAAAAACCGTTAAGAGATTTCCCGACAACGGCGCCAAAATTTGGTGATATTGTCGCCTGCAACCAAATTCAAAATAAATCACTTCCGTTAATACAAATTAATGTAGTAGTGGTGAGCGGATACCGTTCCCACAAGGAATCTTAACAGTAATGTAATTATGAATTCAAACGGAACAAAGTAACAAAAAGGGGGGGCTTGGTTCACGAAAAATCAAGAAAAATTATGAAAAAAATTACAAACCGAAAGCAATAATTAAATCTAAAAAATTAATGAGAAAATACCTTAGTTTCGGGTCACCGATGTTATTATGCTACTATAGATCCTCGATATAAAATTGCAATCATTAATAAACATTCACTGGGAAATTTTTCTCTTAAGAGTAATGACTAAAAACATGTATTCTAGCATTCTTATTAAACAACAACCTAGATATGATCTTAGGTTTAATTAAATAATAGCTTTACAAATCAAAAACCAATGAGCAAGTGAGATACATGTACGACATGCAATCAATCAAGTGAATATCTCCCTAGAATTTCCGACTCTAACGTAGAGAAGTTAATCCTAATTGCTACTTGTGATTAGCGAAACTGAACGTCATATTTCGTTAATCTAGCGATTGAACAAATTAATCTCTAGTTGCGCACCTAAAAACCAACAAATTCAATTAGAAAGGGTAGATCTAAAGATATTCAATGTTTATTAACAACATAAACTTTATTCAAAACATCTCACACATAATAAAAGATAACACGAATCACCTCAACCAAGACAATAAGTTTAGCTACTCATAATAGAATTGAAAACAAAAGAAATAACAAAGCATAAAGTTTCCATCCCTGGTCCTTTACTGAAAAATATGAAAATACTAAAGGAAGAAGTGCAGAAAAATGTAAAAACTGGAAAAGAAAAAATGCAGAAACAAAAATCTATCCTAAACCTAGTCTAAGCCTGCATGAATAGTGATCCTCTCTCCTTTTATGCTTATCTTTTCAATTTCCCTCCTATCTTTCCTTGAATTTCTTCAGATAATGTATCCCCCAATTTTAGATGGTCAATCCCCTTAAAAGATGGCAATATAATCTTTAAAGATTGTGAAAATCTCGAATTTGAATCTTGACAATTGATCTGTAGATTTATTCCATCCTTAGGCGTGCCCACGCTTAGTCACTAAATTGCTATCAAATTTGGAATTTCAGTTTTTCTTCATTCTTTTGCATCTTTTTGATTCAATTTCATCTCTAAGGTATTGAAAATCATCTGTAAATAATTAATGGATAATAATTTTAACACATTAAAGATAATTAAGTATAAAATAAGTGCAAATTGATGAACATCGCTTGCATTGCCATCATAAAAGGTTCAATTTATCTAAATCTTTTTTACTGGTTGATTTTAACTAGATTGTATCAGCTATGCACTTTTGTTCTAATATTAGGAGTTGGATCAAACCATTCACACTTAAATATCACACTCCGTTTTTTTGGCAATTCGGGGTACTCAATTTCAAATATCTCAATATTTTTACCATAGTAATCTATCAATTCTCCTTGTATCTAAACCCCGTTATTTACTGTTATCATGCTATGACCATGATATTCTATACAAAATTTGTATCCATTAATAAAATACACCAGATAGGATTTAACAGTTCGCAAAGGTCCTTTTGCAAGATCACATATGAACTTGTTATCTATTGGATTTTCTGAGGCCCATACCAAAATTTTTATCATGTTAGTTAGTTAATGTCATTTAAACACTTTGATATGATAATTCAACCATTTCAATTATTGCAAGTGAAAACTTACATATTTCTCAAACCATCGAGGAAAGTGTCTTTTATCTTCTTTATTGATATCATCTTATATTTTTTGGGGCATTAGCTCGCATAACTATTACTCGTATAATCTAAAAGCATTATTATGTATTTTAGTTGTGAACACCATTAACCTCGAAAACCCAAATAATCAATTTCAAAATTAACTTAAACTTATTATACGAAAGGTTGAATCTCTTGACAATTCAATAAAATGTAATAATGGGCAGCCTCTATTTCTTCTTCTGTTAACATATCGAACCTTCAACTCTAGGCTTGTTTTTAACATTTTCTCAAGTGATGCAAATACCTATATTACAAATAAGGTTATTATAATTCTATGACTAAAGCATGCTACAAGTTCTATTTAAATATTAACTATAATTACCTCTCAAATGGATATATCCATCGATAATGAACTGGACTAGCAAGTTTAGCCTAGTGTGCTAAATGTATGGGTAGATACTCCATATAGTCAAAGAAGCTTAGAGGAAAAATCCCTTCTAATTTACACAAGATAACTAGAATTTCCCTTCCTAGTTTTTTTCATTTTAGCAAACTTTATTTCAGATGATGTTAAGCTTTTGAAAAACAAACTTAACTCTATTATAACTTCCCAAATCTTATTTGGTAGCAATTCTCAAAATGTAATTGGAATTAGCCTTTGGATAAACACATGACAATCATGACCTTTCATCCCAAATAATTTGTACTTCCTCATGTTCACACACTTTGCCAAGTTTGAAATATAACCATCGGAAAATTTTAGACTTTTCAACCATTCACACAAAATTTTCTTTTGTTTTTTGTCTAAAGTGTAACATGCTTTTGGATATTTACCCGTGTGAAGATCTTTATTTAACTCATTCCTTCTTTAAAAAGTTTCAGATCAACTCATGATTTTGCATTGTCATTTGTCCTCCCTTCAATGTTCATTATGGTGTTGAGCAAATTGTCAAAAATATATTTTTCAATATGCAACATATCTAGATTATGACCTTTCAAATTAGTTTTCCAATATGGCAAATCCTAAAAGATACTTCATTTCTCCAACCAAAGTTTTTACTAATGTTTCCATTAACTTCTTCAGCTTTAATTTCTGTAACTTTCAACAACCCTAATTCATTAATCTCCTGCAATATCTCTTCACCAGCTTTTTGAGGGGGAGGAATTGTTTGTACCATCCTATTCTTATTGAACTTTTGTATATTGCGTCTAAATGGATGATCTGGAGGAAAACAATTTTGTGGGTGTCAAACTAAGATAATTTGCCCTTATTAGGAAGATAAAACGCATTAGAATCATTTCCACAATAAGGACAAGCCAATTTTCCTGTTGTATTCCCTTCAAACAACATAACATACACAAGGAAATCACTAATTATTGGACCCCATTTCTGGAGCCTAACCTCGGAATCATAAAACCTGAGTGTATTCTAATGAAGTCTCCTTAACCATTATCAGTTCATCTCCATGCTCTGATGCCAAAACTATTGGGTCTCAATTTTTCGGAGCCCAACTCTTGGAACTCATGTAAAACCGTGAGTGTCTTACTGTCGAAAACCTTTCATTCGGAATGAAAAAAATCCTTCAGAAACAAAAGGTGGGTTCACCACTGTGAACAGACGGGAACTTCTGCTAAGACCCTTCGGGAAAAGTTTGTTGTGGTGAAGTTCTAGGATTAAGCGAGAATTGCTCTCGGGAAAGGTTTGCTACGGTGAAACCCCTGGAATCACAACCCCTTAACCTAAAATTTCCAATGGTTTCTACATCACTCTTACCTTACTTTCAATTTAAGTTGACCCAAAATCACTCTCTCTAATGCATCATCATTTTATAACAATTCAATATTATCTCATCATACTCTCTAATCTCTATTTATTTAATTCATTTCTTACAACTAATTCTCATTATTCATGAATCTTATCTTTCTCACATAACATCTCACTTATATATATGTAACAACAATTCATAATCAAAATAATCATCTCAAATCTATAACTTTGTCAAGTATACCTAATTTCAATTCAACCTCATCCATACACAATTTCATATTTCAACTCGACCTTATCCTTACACAAATTCATATTTCAACTTAATATCAAAAGTAACAATTTTTACTAATCTTTAATGGCATTTCAAGCCATAATACATCAATGCCTCAATTCTCCAAATACAAAAGTTACATAAACTAATAATCCTTGAAATGTGACTAAGCCTTGTATTTTACAAAAATAACTTAAATTCTAAAATATGCAGATTTTGAAGTAATGCCCTTATACTGTTGATCACTCGATCTCTTTCTCATCACCTGAAGATGGGATGGAAATGCAGGGTGAGCTTAAAGCTCGTGGGTAATAAATTTATAATCAAAAAATAAGCAAAATCCTTTTATAAAACTCATTGTCATTGAACCTTTTCATAACCATAGTAATTCTGCATTTAAAAATCACAAAACACTTATTTCATGAAATTCTCAATTGTCAAACAATTCACAATAGTACAAATCATGTATGCATCAATCTTGTCAAACATATCATGAGCAAATAAGCACATCAGAATAGTTTGGGTGGATCCAAAAATAAAACGTACTACACATTTCTAAATAATGGTCCTGTGTAGCCGTGAACATAACGTACTATCGCAATCCCATTTAATGGTCTTGCGTAGCCGTGAACTTATGGGAGTCCATGAAGGAGCTTCATGCTACTAGCGGCTAGGCGGGAGAAGCCTTTTGTCAAAGTGCACTTGACTTAACTTAGGGGACCACCACAAACCCACATAACATGTATTTCATGACTTACAAAACATATTGCCCAAAAAGGCACTTTTTGGAAACTTGTTTTTCATGAGCATGAAATGTTTCAAATGCATTTCCAATTCATAATTCATTCACACAATTCATATACCAAACATATGAAGATTGCTAAAATCATTCAATTAACAATAATGCAGCATTTATAAAACAAAGTGAAATCATTTAATTCTATTTCTTTTAAAAATATAGTCATGGCTTATTAACTCTATTATAAACATGAAACCCACCTTAAGAATCCTTGCTTATAACTTTCTCAAAGATGCCTCTCCTCTTGATCCTCTTGCCTTCCTTGATTCCCTTTATTAATGACAAAAATCCCCATTCAATAGGAGTACAATTTGAGGACCCATATATATAGCATATTCACTAAAATAAATGCTAAATAATCAAAATCTTCTAAAAGTCTAGACCTTCGGGTCAATTTTCCATGATCATTCGGATCAGCTAAATGAAGATATTTACTAATACTTCCTTCTAGAAAAATGTTCCTCATTGTATTAAGTTGGTTCAGAAATCTGAAAGTTATACTCAAAGCATTTTCATACTGTTCTTACCCTAAAATAGCATTTTGTGCTCAACTTCCATCCAAAAATTGAAATTTTTAAAGACTAAATTTAGACTCTATTTATTCAGAAAATTTGTAGCCCTATGTCTCTATTTTACTCCAAATTAAAAATCACTCCATTTGGTTAACTACAGAAACATTTATGCCCAAAATACTAAAGCACGTTCAATCTGTGTAGGAAAAACTTCACCACAACGAACTTTGATTTTTTTCAATATTGGCCACGGTGAACCACAGAGTTGGCCGCAACGAACCATGGGGACTTCGTCGCGGTGAACTTTCGCAGAAACTCTACTCGTCTTCCAAATTTTCCAGATTAGAACTCTTCACTTACATCATTTTCACTCTTTCATTCATCAAATCAAAGAAGGATGCTTATACTTACTTGTTTATCCAAAGCTTCTTCAATGACCATGAAAACCTAGCTTAGAAATCCCTAAAAATCAAAAATGATTTGTTAGTTCTTTCTTTCTTCCAACACAAACTCCACACAAATCCATTTCTCTAAACCCTTTTTTTTAACAAAGCAAGAAGGAGAGATGATTACCTTAGCAAATCCTCTTCCTTCTTCTTCTTTCCACGTTTTCTTCCTCTCCCTTTCTTTCTTGTTTTCGTTTCTTCTCTCTTCTTCTCCCTCACTCACGTTTCTTTCTTCTCAAAATACAAGACAACACTCTTCTTCCACTTATACCCTAAATGAATGTGCAAAGTCCCCTTTGCCCTTCCATTAAGCCTTATAGCCTTTTAACCTTAAGTGACTTGCCAATTTTGCCCTTGATACAATCTTACTACCTTAATTCAATTAACCCTTGCAATAAATCCTACTAACATAGACATAATAATCTACTCCAAAAATTAATCCATCAAAACCTCATAATTCATTTAAATCATGCTTAATTAAAAAAATTTGGGGGCCAACACTAATAGTCCACATCAAAGCTGCTCTCAACAAAAAATTTTAAAAGCTGCTGTCAACAAAAAAAATTTGTTTAAGAGACACATCATATGTCTCCACACCAAATTCTCAAAGATAATGCAATTCAGGTACCAATTGTTGTAAGAATATATCAATTTTATGCTTTGAATTTGTAGGCCCTAACACAATCACCGTCAAGAAAATATATGGCTCATTCATACACATCCATAGAGGTAAATTATAGGAAGTAATTCTAATTATCCATGATGAATATTGTAGGTCAAACTGACAAAAAGGTTGGAATCCATTTCTCGACAATCCCAATCTAACATTTGACTTTTAGCTGCAAACCTAGAACGAGTGTTATTAAAATTTTTTCATGCAAGTGCATCCGATGGATGGCTCATTATTCCATTTTCTTGTTTATGTTCATTATACCATCTCATGTGAAATGCTAAAACATCAGAGGCATATAGTCTTTGAAGTATTGGAGTTAGCAGGAAATAATATATCAACTTTTAAGGTACTAATTTATGCTTCACAGTATACTTTCTAGGTTTGAATCTAGATTGACCATAAAATTTACACTATTGTAATTTCACATTATCTCTCCAAAACAACATACATCATAAATTAAATTGCAACAATCAATTTTCTTAACTAGCAAACCAAGACCCCTAATAAATTTCTTCATATTGTAAAAATTATCATCCATTGTATGATTAGGAGGTAATGATTCATTATACCAAGTAAGAATTTTATCCAAACTTTGATCAAATGTATGCCCTTCAGACTTTATGTTTAATATTTAAGCAATTGAAGATAATTGAGTCGTGATCTCACAATTTGGCCATAATTTTTGGTCAACTGATTTTAGTAAATTAAAAAAAATTATATTCGTGTTTGGTTCTTCTTCAAAATTTTCTATATTTTCCAGAAAGGTATTACCAGCTGCGTCATAAACCATTTAGGTGTAAGGATTTTCAGTTGCTCCTTCATTATTTGTTATAAATCCAGTCCCCCCTCAAACCTATCTACATTTATTGACGATTTTACTTCATTACCCCTTGAGGTGCTACAAATTCCACTCAAAATAATTTGGAACAAATCCTTTTCTTAACAAATGGGGATTCACTTTATTAATATGAAGAAAACGAATAGGTTTTGCACTTTTTAGATGGACATTTGATTTTTAGACCGTACATATATGCAAATTGAGAACATGCATAGTCAGTAAAAGCTTGAACTTTCTCAATAAACTTAAGATTAATGAAACCATTAGTTATTAATCGTTTATACATCCAAGATCTATCAACTTTACTTATTTATGCAAAACTGTTATTTAAAAAAAGATTTCATAGTTAGATATAATAATCGTTACGGTAGTATCCATATTACTCTTACAGAATATTTAATTTTTAGTTTACACATTAACAATAACATAAGAAGAAAGCATTATATTATATCATATGCAAAAATTTCTGTAAAGTCAGATGATAGGGAAATATTTTAGATTGCATGTGACATCAACTAATTTCAAGTATCTACATACTTGAAATTAAGTAAATTATGTGTGCATAAATTTTAGACCTTTTTTTGAAATTTAATGAATGAATTGTCAATACTAATCTATGAATATGAAAAATTCATATAAGGTAATAAAAAATTATAATAAAAAATTTTATTATAGCTAGATCAAACAGTCATTAGCTTATGACCACTCCTTAAGCTCTATTAAGAATTCACTATCTTCTTGTTTCAATAGGTAAGAGAAATCTTCCATATAATATCTTCTTTAGAACTAGTGAAGAGAAACCCAAATTGTCTTACTTTGACACAAATAAAGAGAAAATCTATACAAATATTGTTTAAAATCAAAAATATCCCAAACAATATATTCCCTAACAATTCTCCTTAATTTCTATATAAGTATAACCAAATATAACTCAAAATCTCATTTTCTTGCTTATACCAATAAACTAGAGCTTACTATATGTTATGTATTATAAACATGCAGTTAAGTGCACTCTCTACTATCTCAAGGATCTTAGCAACTCCCTTAAACACCAAATGTTCTTCCATAGTTCAATTATGGCCTATATGTACCCAAAAAAACTCAAATATTCATTACTCTTTTAAGCTAGTTGTTATAATAACTAGTTCTTGGAATGTTCAACTAATAGATACTCATTAAAAAACTAATCAATCCACTTTCAATTCAGTTTAAGAACGTCATTAGTTCGTTGATCTAAATCGTTTAGATAATTGATGTTCTACCAATCAGCACATTGATTAGTCAAATGTCAAATCAATATCCCAAACCAATAATACACTAATTCAATCAATTTTTAAAGTCATTATTTACTTGATATCAACTCTTTCTCTACTCGATTTCTAAAATAACACATAAAAATCTTCAACTTTGAAGTCTTTTCAAAGATTAACAAAAACCTTCTATTAAAAAACTTAATCATAACCATTTCAAAAGTTTCTTGAAGTTAAGTTAAAGATCAATTGATTTCCTTTAAAGCTAAATAAATTTCTTATTCATTGCGCTCTAAATGTAAATGATTATGCAAGGTGTATGCTCCTAAGCATTGAAAAAAGTAAATTAAGGCATTAATGCAAATCTAATGACTACTTAGAGTTTTGATCAAAGTAGTATATTAAGGTTCCAATTAAAGTAGTATTAGTATTTTAGAGTTCCTAGTTAAAGTAGTAATAGTTGTTAGTTTTTCAACTTAAGTATGAATCATATGTAATCATAACAAACTTCATAAATAAGATGTAGAGATTTATGATATTTATTTAGTTTAACCCAAATTAAGAGATGATTCTTATCTTTTACACTTTACTAAACAAACCTAAAACTTATAAGATTTTACTTTGTAGAGTTCTAACCTTTGTACGATTGGTTCTTGGTTCTTTATATTCAAAAGGTTGCTCTCAATTACTTGATTTATCATTCTTAGTAAGGTTTCAATCTTGCTACTAATTCTATAGGATTTATTCCTAAGTGGAATGACATAAGTTAGTATCAGATCTAGGCTTTAAATCAAATGTTCCACCTTATGTAATGCATGAACATGAGATGTGTTTTTCCTAATTTCTCTGATTGATCTCATATGTACTAAATTTTTAGGGTTCTAACCTTTTGTATGAAAACAGGATGTTACGAAATCCACTTCAATCAACTACTATCAAACATGAAAATATATCTGCAGTAAATCCACTTCAATCAACTACTATCAGACTTCTCATTTAATGAAACCTACCTAGGATATACTTTCATTAAATGTCAAATTTTGTTTTAGACTGGTTAGAGGAATTGCAGGCATGTTCTGTTAAATCAACATATAGTTACAACTAGTTACAACAGATAGTTACAACAAAGTTAATTATTATGGACAGTCAATCAACAACAAGAAGGAAACGCAAAAAGAAACAAGTTAAGCCATATAATTCAGAAACAAAAAAATATTACAGAATTCACTAAACCCAACAGCAAAAAGAGATGTAAAATTTAAGATAAAAAATCAACAAACAACAAAGGCACAAGCAGAAGAGTTCCAATGGCCAAAATTATATTTCATAAGTGTACCTGCAAGTTTAATCTCCAAACGGTAATCCTACATTACCTGCAAGTTCATGCTCTTGCCCTTCTTCTGCAACAAATTATGCAAGTTCTGCTGCTATATAATCAAACAGTGCTTGAAATCACAAACAAATTTCAAAGTTAAAAGATCTTACATCTAACTACCTCTAGTTTTATCACCAATCCTTTGAAATAACAATAACGTTTATAATTAATTAACATAAGTTGCATGCTAACCTACTACTCTATTTCTTCTATCCTACATCTATGGTGAACAACAGTTCTATGTACATATGTTACAATCAAAATTGGAGGTAGGTTACATCTTGTTTCTCCTCAATTCTCAATTAGGTCCTAAGGAGGATCCATCATGTCATCATTTTCAAGGGGTTTGGACACTCCATCTGTTTTTGTCCGAACCACTCCAGAAAGGCTCTGAAATGTATGGAAGCCACTTCCAGTTATTTTCACCTCATCCTTCCTTCCAAGCCCATCAGACTTTTTGGTATTCTTTCCTTCAATGCCTTCAGCCCAAGTGTCAGCAGTGGTTGAAACCAATTTGACTTCTTTAGCGGTCAATTTCTCAATCAACTAGTTGGAAGCTCCAACCTCTTCAACTTTGATCCTCCTTCTGGGCTCCTATACAATCGCAGCTAAAAGTGATGTGAAGAAGCAAAAATAACGAGTTAGGAGAAAGCAGAATTGGATTCTCTGAGATAAATCATACTTCAAAAACCCACATCTAAAAAAGGAAATGCCTAACCTCATATTCTCAATACCTTTAACACAACAATCACTAACAAAAAGACCCAATATTTTTCAAAAACAAAACAAGCCCTAAATACCTTTTCCAATTCACAGCTCCTCTGAGCATCAACCTCTGTGGGCACCACCATCGATGTCAGCTTCGTAACACCAAATTGCTTCGGCGGTGGCATTGATCCACTCAATCCCTTTGGACTCACAATCTCAGTAGACATTAAAGGAAACAAATCACAGAACTCTAAGACACCAATTGACAAAACCAAAACCCAAATCCAATGTTCGGAGCATGATAAACGAAAGACGACAAGGTCAATCTAAAACCCCTTAAACTCAGAAACAAAAAACGACCCAAATTTCCTGAGAAAAAGCAGCAATGAGCAAGGAGATCAATGATTTAGCTAACCCTAGAAATCAAAGAAAAAACACGGTAAAAGAAAAGAAGACAACAGATCCGAAGGCAAGATAAAGAGCGAGGTATGTGGGGTGTATCTAGAGAAAAAAGAAGAGAGAAGGCTTCAACTTGAGCTCGAGGGAAGAGAGAAGGAGATCAGAGGATTATGAAAGAAGGAAAAGGGTTTGGTAGTTAAGAGGAGACGTTGTTGGGTTGTTGGTTACAATGCTGCTCCACTGATGAGCAGATCCTGTCATGTGAGAAGAAAAATCTGGACGATGGATCAGAAGAGTAGAGAGAAAACGATAGCCGATTGTTCTAGATTGGAAGAGTAAAGAGAAAACAGAGGTGAAAATGTGGGTATTTTCCTATTTTGGGTTTGGGGTAATCAGCTGATTACCCCAAACACTGGGTAACACCAGCTGATTGATTTTTGGCTGGTTGGGGCCAACCCAACCAGCCAATTACCAAACAAGTAAGTTAAACAGCTAATTTTTGGTCAATCAGCCAAATTTTGGCTGATCAGCTATCCTCCAAACACAACCGTAACATATATCTTAACAAGAAGTTTTGGTTTACTCAAGGAGGCGAAAGCCACAATCTCAAGAGAACCTCATACCCGAAGCACCAAAAGAGTTGCACCTAGTGACAAATCCAACCCACCATGACCAGGTAATAAATTTTGTTGACCTAAATCTTTGTATTGCTTTGAGAAAACAACCATGTTCTTACACTCTTCATCCTATATCAAAATTTGTGTCCTATAATACCTTATCTGTAGCGCCCCCTCACCGTAGGGTACACAATGGGAAACCCGAAGGTCACCCGATGAGTATCCCACGATAAAGGTGC
>JANZLC010000004.1:6739411-6770659 GCA_026413385.1 Erythroxylum gracilipes
TCATTATTGAGCATCCTGATGTATTTTGTTTCAGTATGAATTGTATGACATATTTAAACAAAGTTGGTTGATGTGTTGAATGACTGTGCGTAGATTATTATGTATGGCTTCCGCGGTTTTTGTCAGTTGTTAGTCCCGACGATTCACCCTGGGTCCAGCCTTGGGGTCGGGACTCGGGCCCAACGGTATTTGTTGTGTTTCCGTTCTGGATAGTTGGGCTCTGTGAACGGGGTCCAGCACGGATGGCTGGACTCCGGGAGCAGGGTCCAGCAAGGAACCTATGATCGCATTCAGAATTAATTGATCCTGTCTAATCCATATTGTATAGGCGGGATTTAACGTAGTAACTTGGTTTTGGGTGATACTAGCGAGTAGGCAAGGTTTTGATCCATCTATATATCCCAAAAGATCATATCCGACAAACAAGGTTTGAAACTGTAGTTTCCAGGAAACATAATTGGTAAAGGTAAGTTTTAATGGAGTTTGGGCTGCAAAATTGATACTAATCAAGGTGTTGTGAGGTTCATTTGTATTGTGGATAGTAGTGTTTGATGGGGTTGTAGTTGCAGAGTTGTTGGTGGTCATGATGAGAAAAAAAAATGCTGTGATTACCATGATAGAAGAATAGAATTCCAACTTACATTGTTTCTCATTTTAATGACATATATATATATACACATATGATTCTTGAAGACGTAAACTAGAGTCCGAAGCTAACTCCTGTATACACGGAATACATCAAATCAAAATACACAATCAAAGAAATTTAAAATACAAAACAGATCTAACGAGATTCCGTAAGAATCAGTCTTGTGGTAGAAAGTTTTTTGTTACTCTATTAACCTATCAAATTATTTCAGAAAATTAAAAATTTTTAATAGAAAATAATATGCAACTGTAATTTGATTTTTTAAAATATTTTGAAATAAATTCTCAATTATGATATTTTAATAATTTTTATACTTGACATTTTTTACATCATGACAACTTTTAATTCGGTTATTTAATTTAAATATATCAACATTATTATATTAAGACATTTTTTAAAATATTAAATTCTGAAGTTTTTTTCAAGATGAAATTGATAATAAAATAATTTAGAGTGTCTTTTATTATTTTCCACAATATATGAGTCCCAATTCTGGACTAAAGGAAAAAGGATATACATGTAATCACATTACAATGCTGGCAAGACATGTCTGCAGGGTAGGGAAATTTTATTGGGCTCAAGTTTGGAATTTCCGTTTTAAGTCTCACATCCCAATTTTATAGAGGATTGAAATTACAGAAATAGACAAACTAGTGATTATGGTACTACCTTTGAAATACAAATGCAGTATTTTCAATTCTCACCTCATAAAGTTGTCTTTCCTTTTGCTGTCAAACCTTGTATTAGATCATCCTAGCCCCTAAAAGAAAACAAATTCTTGATTTGGCTGAACTGCATCTACAATGACATTTAGAACCGGATTAACTAAAGTAATGAACACATGTATTGTCCAGGTAATCTCAGCTTCAATGGCACTATGGAATTAGGTTTCTGTAAATCATGACCGTTTAATTTTCCCATTTTCAAATTTCAAACCATTGTGACAAACGTATGGAGCAATTATAATGTTGGCTGTTCTTCAATCAAAATTCAAACACGCCGGCATAGTTATTGCTCCAAGGTAACGATCTCCCCCTTGGAAGATTTTGTCGGAACTCAGGAAATTGTAGTTTGCGTGAAACCGGTTGTTCTGTCAGCAACCAGACCGCTGATTTTTATAGATGCAAGTTGAAGCAAAATCATTCCATGGCATCTATCATCTAATTATCAAAATCCATCTAACTGGAATTTGATTAAACAAAACTCTCCTATTTCCTAATTTTTAGCTTCACTGAGCTAGACACTTTCTTTTAATCTAATCAGAAAATGATCAGGCTGCGTCTGCGACACTTGCTATCTTGCAGTTTGTCTTTTAAGTTTACACATAATCCAGCAGCTGAGAAAAGAACTTATAATGCATTATTACAGAATCAGGCGTCAAAGTTGTACATTGACAAAGGGCTTATGCACTTAGAAACCGTGATCAGGATATTTACGTCGGCAGAAGACAATAAGAGTCAATTGTTTCAAACAAAAAACCAAGACTTTCACATCACATGGTCAGCTAAAACTAGCCAGAGGGAGTAAGTTTAAGTCGGAGATCAACATCTACATCCTCCTCCGACAAAAATTTAGCTGGCAATCCCATAAAAGATGTCATTGTAGCAGAAGAAACATGTAATGGTTGTGCAATATAAATTTGTTGAGAAGGACAAGAGGGATTAATCAACAATGGCCGCGATGGGTAACAAATTGCTCGCGGAATAAGTTTAGCAGCAGTTCCACTATTGTTGACAAATCCTCTAGGATGATTAGACGGAGTTGCTTTCATTGCATGTGAGTTGAGAACCGGCGCTGCAGCCATGAACCGCCTATCGCAATTGTACTGTGCACGTCTTGCTCTTTGTCGCTCTCTCTTGTGTGCATTTTGGTGGCCTCCTAGTGCTTGTGAATTAACAAAAGCTCTGCGACAAAAATCACACTCAAATTTCCTGCTTTCTTCGAAGTTTCCTGTTTTAGTCAGGATTTCATCGTTCTTAGTTAGTACAAAACCGAATAGCTTAACCGGTGAGGTTGGCCTATGGTCTGATAGTTGGGTTGGAATTGAATTTTCTGCCATATGTGTCAGAAAAGGGAAGGAGTAAATCCCTTGTTCAATACATGACTGCTAATACCCTGTATTTATAGGGAAGTATCGATTCCTAGAGAAAAGAGTAAATGCAATGATAAAGTTAAAAAGTAACATTAGCAACGAAAGACTTAAAGATTTCCTGCAGATGAAGCTAGTTTTTCATCCTTCCCATTTTATGGTATAAAATTCAAAGAAAGAGCAACTAGCTACTAAAGTAGCTTTTAAAAAAGTTAAAACTATATTGAACTTTTACCTCCCCTGACGTAGAATACTTTGGGTTTCAGTTGTCTATTAAATGAAGAAAATAAATTAAATATGATTAGCAAAGTTACATACTTTCGGTTTGCTAATATTATCCCATGTATGCCCAGTTATAATATTTCCAACAAGAAGTTATTGATAATTAATTTGATATTGATAAAAATTAATGGAGATTAATCATGTCATTGGACTCTCGGACAGCTTGTGAAATTTTCTTTACTATCCACCGAAGATTTTGGAGGTTATTTTCTATCACCTACTTGCCAAAGCTATATGTAATGGCATCGACGTGGTGACAATGATTGATTCTATCTGAACCCCAGTTAGAAGTCCTGAGAATCTTTTGCGGTGATCCATTTTTCTGCCTGACGTTACTCGGCCTACTAAGGTTGTCTGTTATCTCAAAAATAATGTGAACATGTGATGTTGGCGTGGGCGCAAAGGATTAAGACATGCCTAAGATCGAGTGGTAGGTAGCTGTGGCAATCCTACTGACGGAGAAAATACATTTATTCTTGGACGCATGCATAGTTGTACACACCTTTGCGTCAATGCTAGCTTTTCTTACTCTTTCTATTAATATTTCAATTTTCACTTGGAGGACAACATTCAAAACTTCGACAAGCTAATATGTTTGGTTGGTGTAAATGCTTGGAACTTGAAACCATTCAATTCCTTATTGCGAAATGCCTGATCTTGGTTGAAAACATACTGTTTTACTGCCAACTTCGAGCTGATGGGAACTGAAATATCGGAAAAGAAAGAAAAGAAAAAGGAATGCTCAAGCTCGGAAGCAAGGCGTAGGACAAAGGTTTGAACTTCTCTTCTTCTTTTTTTTTTATCCTACCATTGGCCAACAAAGGAGCTAAATCATTTGGTGTACTTTTGAGGACTATCCTTGTCACTGTTGGAATGTCAGACACGTGTTGGCTCCTATATTGCTAGAAGATGAGATGACTTGTCGGCCACCCAACTTATGATGAACACGGTCGTGTCCATCATTTATGATTTATCTCTCTCAAGGAGTACCATGTTACCCATAATCCATGCCTTGATTGACACTTACTTTCTAAATACCTGTTATCCTCTTTAAGATGCCTTTCCAAATGTTTGGTTTAGAGCTCATTCGAATAAGCAAGATGTCTATTGTCAGATTAACACGTATTCTTTGTCAAGTTCTTACAAGAACTACCGCTATGTCTTCAGGAGTCCTAGAAGAGCAAAGAGAAAACCATACAAAAGTCATCAAGCAATAGTTGTCCTTGCATATATAATATGTTGTTTGATTTTTTCCATGTATAATTAATATTGTGTTAAGTTTTGAGTCAGCTTTGTATGTGGATGGCCTTTATCTCGTTCAAGAGACGCTTCACTACTGTTAGGTAGAACTGGAGGGGGTCAGCTGATTCATTGAGACATCCTTATCAAGTGTGTTTAGCTTGTAACATTATGTCGTCCTCTCTAAGTTGGTTAACAGTACATCATCTACACCCATGTGCGGCTCTTTTCTTTTTAACCAGATATACTTCACAAAGAACAGTTCACATGTTAAAAAAGAAACACTGGCCTAAGCGGGGCTAAGTTAGCTACCTTAGCCCCCACCACCTCTCGTATGGTGTCAAATCATCATTTTTCTCCGCTGTTTAGAATGCAGCAGTCCAAGAGAATCATCGAGTGCTAGCTAAACCTGGACCCGCTATGGTGTTATGGGGTGTATATATATCAAGTGCTAGCTTAAACTGGACCCGCTGTTGCCCGATTCCCTTTCACTAACTATTAAGAGTTCACGCTTACAGAATAATCGACGATAGAGTTTGTCTTACCACACCAGTTTCACACTAGACTTGAGTTTCTTTGAACTGGATATGGTAGAGACGTCTACAAGAAGTTTGACAATGAATAATATTTGATAATAATACATGGTCTTCGATCTACATCTAATACTAATGAAAATGTTAATTTTATCAAAAGTGTTAAGTGTCGTAGCGTTTTATAAATGTTATATTAAATGGGAGTGTTAATTTAATTGCAAGTTATTTTAACGGAGTATTTCATTCACCTGCTAGAATAAATAAGGAGTGAGATGATTATTTTTTAGAATAAAATAGATAAAGAACAGAATGATTATTCTTAATAATAGAATAAATAAGGAATAAAATGGAATACATATTACTTAATTTGGTTTATTCCTTATAATTTCTAATGATGATGTATTTGTTGAAAACATAAATTTGAGATTATAAAGGAATAACTAACAAAAAGATCAAAATAGTCATTATAGTTTCTATTATTATTATTATTATTATTATTATTATTATTATTATTATTATTATTATTATTATTATCCTTAATATTAATATTAATATTAATATTTTATTTTATTATCATTAATATTCTTCTTATTATTATATAATTATTATAATTATTATTAATTTTCTTCTTTTTCTTCTTCTTCTTTTTCTTCTTCTTCTTATTATTATTATTATTATTATTAATTTTATCTTGACCTATTTTGCGTTTCACGGAATAGGTAAAGATAGGGGAGGTATCTTTAGCTATTCCTAAAAGTGTATGAATAACTAAATCTGATATTAGTTATTCTGTATGTTAGTTTTTAACTAAACAAAGGAATAACTATTCATTAGAAATACATAAGTAATAGAATAGTTATTCCACTCAACCAAACATGCCAAAAGTGAACTAAAAATTCATTCATTGGCCTTCCATAATAGCTCGGCTTTCATTACATTGAACTAGCTGCTTTTGTGTATGTAAGATAAGGTCTGCGGTAAAATTGTGCTTGTGGCTTTACCACAATCGTCAAAAGTACACGATATCTCCATGTTTGAGCACGTAGCTTTTAGATGCTAACCTCTCTGTGATCATCTACACCTTTTGCCATTTTATATATTTACTTGACTTGGCATGCAATTATATGTTTCTCACGTATAGATTCTACTACGGAAGTGACCGGCCACAGAGATTGCTTGATCAGTTCTAAATAGCAAGTGCACAAATTGTACAGAAAACTTGGTAGTCCATGTATTGCCAAGGTTTTTTCTCCAAGAAACCGGAATCAAAGAAAAAGTTCCATGAAATAAAAAACTCGATCTCTTAGTTTAATTTCAACGTCAAGAGCTGATTAAGATTCATAAAACAACTTCATACTTGAAGTTTACTTATCAAATTGCCTAAACCTCACTCAAAGCTCCCATGCATTTTGTCACAAACTTGGACATCTTACCAACAAACCATGTGGCACTTGAGTGTTATTTTGCTACTCTAATTCAACCTTACTCGAAAATAGGACTAGCACAATTAGAAAAGTAACTTAAGAGACTAAAAGAAAGCTTGGAGAATGTTCGTAAAGAAAACTTCTTCCTGAACGTTAGCTGTAGAATGTAAGATGTAGGATGAGAGAGCAATGTTAAACGACAAGCAAGTTTGCCAATTTGCTTCTCTATAAGGAAAGGTCTCTCGTAGTGCCTCACTAGTCCTTTATGCAACTTTGCAAATCTTTGACTTTGGTAAGAGAGAAGTTTTACCAGAACCAAGTCTCTTTTACTGAACTCTATGTCCCTTTGTTTAGCATCAACCCACTTCTTTATTTTCTTCGCAACCTTTGTTAAGTGTGCCATGCTATATCGGTCTTCTCATACTAACCTTTGACAAACTTAAATGCAACAGGACTTAGACCTTTATATGTGATGGCAAGAGTGTGTGGGGTATCAGATGTTGGCCACTTGCAATTTCAAATGGTCTAACTCCTGTTGACTCACTCTTTTGCAAATTGTATGAAAATTAGGCAATATCAAGCAACTTTGCCCAATCACTTTGATTGGCACTCACGTAGTGCCTTAGGTACAAATCCAATAGTGCATTTACTCTCTCTATCTGTCCATCTGTTTGGGGTGAAAATTGGAGGAGAAGTTGAGTTTGGACCTTATTAGATTGAATAGCTCTATCTAAAATCTTCCTATGAAACGAGTATCTCGATCACTCACAATTATCTTTGGAATATCTCAATACTTTACCACATCCTTGAAAAATAAGAGTGTGGAATCCTTGGCTATGAATTTCACCAGTATAGGATGAAAACATTGTATTTGCTAAACTGGTCTACCACTACCATGTTGTTACAGCAACCTTCAAACTTTGGTAGGCATGTATTGAAATCTCTCTCTTGGCTTCTTTGGAATAGGTAATGGCTCTAGTAAACCCGCTGATTGGTGTTGATCTATCCTTTCTTATTAACATACAAGACATGTCTCACATAAAGCTCGATGTCATTGTGCATTTGGGGCTAATAATATGCATGTTCCATAAGATGCAATATGCAAATTCTTCTAGGATGTCCTACCCACTGGAGCCATGACACCCCTTAATGATCCCCTTTCACAACCTTTGCCATTTAGGCATATAAATCATGTCACCTTTGGTGATAAGTCTGCCATCTTAAAGTCAAAATTGTCGTGTCTCCCCACATTTAGCTAACTGGTAGGTGTAGATTGCATCATGTTTTATTGTGTGTAGTTTAGTATGTGTTTAGTTGTTAATTTGATTGTTTAAGGCGTGTTTAGGTTAACATTGTGTTAGTAAATATTTGTGTTTTACATGTTTTGTGAAATATTTGTGTTTTACATGTTTTATGGGTTGAAACATGATGTTGAGCTTCAATTTTATATTTATGAGGTGCCTTTATGTGTTTGTTAGTGTTTCAGGACAATTGGAGGAGATTTGGAGAAGACATGTGAAACAAACCAGGGCCACAATCGTGGGGAATATGCCACGATCGTGACAAAAGCTGGTGTAGGGAGCCACGATCATGGGGTTATGGGCCACAATAGTGACAGAAGCAAAAACTCCCAGCCACGATCGTGCCAATAATGTACATGATCATGGCCTGCATGATAGATAAGCGGACGGTAGTCCCGACTTGAGTTTTCGAGAAATTTTTCGGACATTTTGGACCTGAAAAATACCTTAGGGTTGCCCTAATTGGAAATATTATATAAGACATAATGATGTAACCCTATAAGCTTTTATATTCTGTAACTTTTGGGAAGTTCAAGAGAGAGAGAAAATAAGAGGGAGAGAGAAGAAGAAGAAGCAGATCCCGACGCTGCTGCTTCCCATATTAAGTGGTCTCTCGACATTGCTACCTTCCTGGATTGTCCAATCTAAGTTCTATTTCATTTTCGTTCATTTAATATAGAAGATTGAAATAGATTATATGATGATGAGTTTTAGATTATTGACGATATTATAACTCTTCCTTCATGATTTTACTTATATTTAATGTTAATAAAGTCAATTTTGTGTTTTATTGATTGGGTGTTGTGATTAACTTTGATTTGTGCATATTTCGGTAACAAACCAAGAGGGTGAGTCAGATAAAAATGATTGGATTGGATTAACGAGAGTTAGGCGATCCAATAGACCATGTAGTTAATCATATCGATTTTTATATGGAGAGAGATCCAGTGTGAGACTCGGTAGTTTAGTAGAGAGCTTCCGATCTAATCTTAATTATGGGTCTTTTGTTAATTAAGAGATTGCAAATTCTATAATTTAATTAGGGTTAATGATTTAAAGCGCGGGGTTATAACTTGAGAGAGAGTAATTCCCACTACGATAGTCTAGAACCAACACCCCGATAACACACAATTGACTAGGTTAGCATTAATGATAGGTAGAATCCTCTCTCTCATAACTTGATCATTACTCTTGATTAATTTCCATAGTGACCTTTTGTGTTGCTCAATTTCAATTCTTGTTTTATGTTAATTTCTTGAGTTGAATTCATGCAATCAAATTCCCGTGTTTATATTCTTGTTTCATTTTTTAATTTCATTTTTATTAATTTATGAGCCTTAGATAACTTCGGATTAGATTAGTTTACCCTCCTCGTGGGATTGATCCTTCAAATATTACAATTCACGCCTCGTGCACTTGCAGTAATTGAAGGATATAAATTGTAAAACTTGACACCTCGATCATTAACTCCACTAAGCTCTTGACTTACAAGTCATACTCAAGTCCCTCCTTTATTTGATCAATAAGAGGAAAACTTCGACTTGTGATGGCGGTGAGCTCTCCTTTTCTACTAAGGGCATCAGTAACTAAGTTGACCTTTTTGGGCTTGTACTCCATCACAAAGTGGAAAATGGGAGGCATTGTTATATCCCTTATATGGCTTAGCAAAATTAGGAAGCACCAACACAGGTTCCTCCATCACCTTTTTCTTTAGGGCCTCAAATGCCTTGTCACATCTTACATCCCAATTCCACATTTTATTCACCTTTAATAGATCAGTGAGTGGAGAAGCGAGGAGGAATAACCTTTGATGAACTTCCAATAGTAGTTGAAGAGAACAAAGAAGGAACACAATTATGATGCCTTCTTTCGTGGTTCGCAATCATATATAGCTTGCACTTTGGACTTGTCCATCCGTAGCTTGCCCCCTCCATTAATATTCCCTGAAAACATGACTTTGTATTGTGAGAAAGTACATTTCTCCTTCTTCACATACAACTCATTTTCCCTCGAGATTTGGAAAACTTATCTTAATTACATAACATACTCTTTTAATATTTTACTATACACCACAATATCATCCAATTACACCACAACAAATTTATCCAAGAAGGGTTGTAACACTTAATTCATAAGGGTGCAAAATGTAGCAGGTGCATTAGTAAGTCTAAAAGTAATTACTAAAAACTTAAAGGAACCATACCTCATAAAACAAGTAGTCTTCAGTATATCTCCCTCTGTAATCCTCACTTGATAGTACCCCGATCTTAAATCAAGCTTGATAAACCATCTCACTTCACAAAGTTGATCGAACAAGTCAACAATCAATATGATGAGATAATTGTTCTTCATAATGATCTTAATAAGTTCTTAATAGTCAATACACAATCCGAAGAGAACCATCATGCTTTTTTTGGAAAAAAGCATAATTACACCATACGGAACTTTTGAAGGTTGGATGTAGCCTACATCCAACAACTCCTTAAGTTGCTTCCTCAACTCCTTAAGTTTAGGAGGTGCCATACAATAAAGTACTATAACAAGTGGGATGGTGCTTTGCACCAAATTGATCTTTTGATCCATATCTCGTTTTGGTGAGAGCTTCTTTGGTAGGCATCACATCCTTGACCTCAAGTATATTAAAGATTCCTTTGGGTGACTCCGTTAGTGAAGATTTCACTCCTTCTTCCTTTCATGTCACCAAATATGTGGGTTGCTTCTTCTTTCTTTAGAGAATTGCATGGAAGATAGTTGCTTGGTGGATAAACTTCCTTCACTCAATAAAAGTATTTTACAGTTATTTCCTTCCTCTAAAATACACATGGTATTGGAAAAAGGAATAGGTATAGCCTTAACGTGTTCCAAACTAAGCACTATAGGATGATTATCCATAGAAACTATAGAGAAATATATTAAACCACACCATTCTCCAAGACATACCTTAACTTCCCTAACAACTCCAAAAGTAGCTCTTAGCTTTGAGTTTACAACTTTGAGCCCTTGCTCTTTGCTATAGTTGATGTTCAACTAAAGTTGTTAGAAGCTCTGGTATCTACTAAGGCTTTCGTTATTTGACCTCCAACTTTCAGCATATAAACATCCCTTCTTCTCAGTTTTAGGCACTTTAACCTTTGCTTTAATGGTTTAAAGGATATTGAAAGAGCCCATCTTTGTCTCCTCTCTTTGTTTCTCTTGTGCCTCTTTTTCTTTTACTAAGGCAGAGAGCTTTGCTTTATTCGAGCAATCTCTTGCCTTATGCGGTCTCTTAAAAAAGAAAAATTTAAAAGTAGACTTTATTTTATCATCTTTGGAGTTCTTAAGTTTGGACTTACCAAATTTATAAAAACTTTCTTTGCTTTGGTGGTTATCTCCCCCACTCTTCCCCTTGTTAATTTTTTCCTTGTGTGATATGAGATTATCAGGCTTCTTGAACTTGATCAAGGACTCCGCAATGAAAATAGTAGTAGCAAGTTTTTAAGCATCATGAATTTGAATCTCCATCTCTACCCAAATTTGTAAGCCATCTTTAAATGCAAAGAAAGCTACTTTATCTGGACAGTCGGGAATTTCAGAAGGACCTCGGAAAACTCTTTCATGTACTCCTGAGTGCTTCCTTTATGTTAGAGACACCTTAGCTTAGCTCTTGCCTCTTGTTCTATATTCTCAGGATATAATTGGCGCTTGAGTTCTTTCTTGAAATTACTCCATGTCTCAATGGTGCAAATACCCTTTTCAAGTTGATATCGTTAAGATTGAGAGTAGCATTGCTAATCTTCTTGGCATCCTCCTCTATGCCAAGAACTTTGAAATATTGCTCAAAACTCCATGTGAAATTGTCCATCTCCTTCGTATTCCTTGACCCAATGTACATCTTTGGTTTAGGAATGTCTACCATCGAAGTAATGGAGACCAATGTAGGCACAACATTGCTTTGCCCTTGAACAATGACCCTTTTACAAAGTAGCAACTCCTCCTTTGTTTCTTTGAGCTCTGTAACAACCTTTACAAGCTGCTCCTTAAGATATGCATTCTTGGGTTTGAGAGTATTTTTGAAGACCTTCACATGGTTATGACATTTAGACATGGAAACTTTTAAGGTACCTTACATCTCACCACAAAACTACTCATTCCCATTCGCGAGTCCCTTGATGTGTTGATTTATCTCTTCAAACTTCTCTTGCCCCTTGATTATTGCAAGCTCCACCTTAAAGAGCCTTACATTCATGTAAACCATAACGTCTATAGACATTAACCTCTCTTTCCTTGATTGCATGGAACATTCAATGTTGGTGATCTCACTTGTGCTCCTGACATCTTCAACCTAGCGCTCTGATACCAACTATCACAAACTTGGACTTCTTACCAACGAACTGTGTGACATTTGAGTGTTATTTTGCTACACTAAGTTAGCCTTACTAAAAAATGCTAGGTACAAGGCTAGCACAATTAGAAAAATAACTTAAGAGACTAAAGGAAAGCTTAGAGAATGTTTGTAAAGAAAGCTTCTTCTTGAATAATGGATGTAGAATGTATGATGTAGGATGTTTACAAATGAAACTAGTAAGGCTATTTATAGTCTTTCATCCTTTAAATTGATAGCTATGATCTATTTGATATGGTGTCTCACATTGATTGTCTAGAATATTCTATACTATTCTATATACATCTACAATATTCTACATTCTTTCGTAATGTTCTATAATGTTCCATAAGCTCCCACAAGCTTCCATAAGATTCCACCACATTCTAGAAGTTTCCAAGATCTTCTATAAGAATCCACAAGATTCTAGAAGTTTCTAGAGCCTTCTTTCTTTTTTCAAAATTTTGAGGAGAATTTTAGAAGACTCTTTGAGTCAAACCTCTTCATGTGGGCTTTGAAACATGCAAAATGTGATATTTAGATGCTAACCTCTCATGATTGTCTACACCTTTTGCCATTTTATTTACTTTAGTATGCAATTATAGGTTTCCCACGTATTCTACTACGGAAGTGGCCGACCAAAAAGACTGCTTGATCAGTTCTAAATAGCAAGTGCATATATTGTATAAAAAACTTGGTAGTCTAAGTATTGCCAAGTTTTTTCCCAATAAATCGGAATCAAAGTAAAAGTTCTATAAAATAACAAACTCGATCTATTAGTTTCAACATCAGGAGCCAATTAAGATTCATAAAACTGCTTCAGACTTGAAGTTTACGTATCAAATTGCCAAAACCTCACTTGGAGCTCGCATGCATTTTGTAAAACAGGCTTGGACTTTCACTAGCGCTCGTTCGACACTTGAGTACACTCTTATTCCCAAGTCAGCCTTCTACACAAAACACTTTGCTAAAGAGAAAAGAAGAATGTGAGAGAATGTAAGAAAATTTCTATTAAAGGACTCTTTTAAGAATGCTATAATACTTACAATGCACTCTATAACCTTCTATGATTGAAATGAGGCAACCCCTAAGGGGCATTTATACTTGTTTCTTCCTAGAATGGACGGTAAGATCTACTTGATCTAATGGTCCATATTGACCTTCTAGAATTCTCTATACTACTCTACATACTTCATGTACAATATTTATGTATCTACAACATTCTACAAGCTTTTATAAGGTTCCATATTATTCCACAATGTTCCATAAGCTTCCATAGTCTTCTACCATGTTCTAAAAGCTTCCAAGGCCTTCTATAAGCTTTTACCATACTCTAGAAGTTTCAGAATCTTCCGTACGATTCCAACATGCTCTAGAAGACTCTTTTGGGCCCCAAAGCTCATCTTGTGGATTTTAAAACATGTGGAACGTGACATTCTCCCCACCTAATCCAATGACATCCTCGTCGTGTCTCGGTGGAACTCTCTAATCTTGTCTTTGTATTGTCAAGGAAAAAGCTCATGCTCCCAACTAGCTTGACTTTTTGGTTGTCTATTCCATTTAATTAAGTATTTGTCATTTGTTAGATGTGAGCCTCTCCTCGGTATAGCTTTATATGTCAAGATCTCTTCCACCTCATTCGTGTGCTGTCATCATAGCGGTGGGTGAGTGCCTTGATTCACACCTACTTAGATCTTCATTATCAGCAAAATAAACTTTTAGAAAACTTACATGAAATACGGGAAGAATATCCAAGTGTGAGGGTATTTTGACTTAGTACACCAACTTGCCTACCCTTTTCTCCATAGGGAAAGGTCCTTCATACCTATGAATCAAGCCCTTATGAACACCTCATTTAGTGTGTCTATGAGATAGGAGATTGACCATCACCAAATCTCCTTTACAAAACTCCAAGTGGTGCCTCCTTTTATTGGCCTATTTCTTCATTTTCTTAGCTGCTTGGTTTAGGTTGTCCTAGCCATATCAGGCTTTTTATGCCAACTTTTGGCAAACAAGTATGTTCTAGGGCTTTTGCCAGTATAAGCAACAGTAAGAGTGGGTGGAGTAAAAGGTTGTTGTTCAGTGGCCAACTTAAAAGGGCTAGCTCCTATAGACTCACTCTATTGCAAATTATAACTTTACCCAATCTCGTTGGTTGGCACTCACATAGTGCCACAAATATAACTCTAATAAGGTATTCACTCGCTCGGTTTGTCCATCGGTTTGTGGATAAAATCTTATAGAGAAGTTTAACTCCAACCGTAAGAGCTAGAATTCCGTACATTATCATCCCGTGAAGCGAGTATCCCTATTACTGATGATTGTTTGTAAAATGCCCCAATACTTCACCACATGCCTAAAGAATAAGTGAGCAACATCTTCGGTAGTGAATTTTATTGGCACAAGTATGAACACTCCATACTTACTGAAGCAATCCACAACAACCATTATATTGCCTTGTCCCTCCACTTTCCGGAAACCTGATGATGAAGTCCATTGAGACACTCTCCTATGGTCTCTCAGGAATTGGCAACGACTGTGACAATCCACTTGATGCTTTATTCTCCACCTTGTCTTATTGACACATAAGACAAGTCTTCACCTATGCTTCTATTTCATCTCTCAACTATGGGTAATAGTACGCATGCTCCACAAGTGCCAAAGTCTGATGCATTCCTAGATAACCAGCCCATAAGAAGTCATAACACTCCTTGATGATCTCCTTCCTCAATCTATCCCATTTAGACACATAAATTCATCTTCCTTTAGTGATGAGATTCCCATCCTTAAGACAAAACTTACAAGTCTTTCCTCCTCGACTTGCTTTAACACTTCCTTAGGTTGGTGGTCATGTTATAATCTCTCCTTCATTCGATCATGCAAAGGAAAATTAGGTTGTGATAAGGCTGTTAACTTGGCCTTCTTATGTAGTGCGTCCGCCATTAATTTCACCTTTCTTGGCTTATACATCATCTAGAAGTCAAATTCTGCAAAGAAAGCTTGCCATCTAGCTTGTTTAGGTGTTAACTTCTTTTGATCGAGGAAGTACCTTGAAGCAACATTGTCCATCTTTGCCACGAACTTTGCTCCCAACAAGTAGTGCCTCCATGTTCGAAAGCAATGCGCTACAGCCATCATCTCCTTCTTTTGCAGCATATAATGTCGCTCGGTGTCATTAAGCTTTTGACTCTAAAAAACAATAGGTGTCCTTCTTGCATTAACACACCCCTAAGTGCAAAATCAGAAGCATCCGTTTGTACTTCAAATGGTTTTGTGTGATTCGATCCGCTTCCTTTGTCAAGGCCTCTTTCAAAACATTAAAAGCCTTTTGGCATTTGGCTTCCCATCCCCAAACTCGTCCCTTTTTGAGCATATCCGTTAAAGGTGCCGCAATAGAAGAGTAGCTATGGATGAACCTACGATAATAGTTAACCAAACTAAGGAAGGATCTTAACGCACTCACCTTCTTTGATGGCTCCCATTCAAGAGTAGCTCGCACCTTGGACCCATCCATTCTTAGCTTGCCTTGTCTTGCGATGTGCGCCAAAAACACTACCTTCAGCTTCACAAATGCACACTTCTCCTTTTTTGACATATAACTCATTGTCCCTTAAAGCTTGAAAGACATTTTATAGATGTATGGCATGTTCTTCTAACGATTTGCTATACACAACAATGTCATCCAAATATACAAAAACAAATCTATCCAAGAAAGGATGTAGTACCTTATTCATATATCTCTTCACATAAGTAACCTTTGGCTCATCTCCCTCAGCAATCCTCACTTGGTAGTAAGTCGATCTCAAATCAAGCTTGGAGAACCATCTTACATCTCTAAGTTGATCAAACAAGTCATCGATTCGAGGGATATGGTACTTATTTTTCACAGTTACCTTATTTAGTTCCCGGTAGTCGATATATAACCGAAGTGATCCATTGTGCTTCTTTTAGAACACTACTGACACTATATAGGGCCTTAGAAGTTTGGATATACCCTGCATCTAAGAGTTCCTTCAATTTTCTCCTTAACTCTTCTAACTTTAGTGGTGTCATACGACAAAGGACTGCAGTAGGGGATTTAGTACCAAGTTCCAACTCGATCTTGTGATCCACCTCTCTCCTTGGTGGTAGCTTCTTTGGTAACTCGAGTGACATGACATCCTTGTACCCATTAAGGACACAAGAAATCTCCTAAGGCAACTCCTCACAAGTAGTGGCATTTTCCTCTTTGAGAGCCACTAAGAACGTCAGCTCTACCTTCTTCACTCCTTTAAAGAGTTGCACGGATGAAAGGGTCTTGGTCTTCATTGGTACCTCTCGGGAAAAAGGTACCATGTTTGCATTCCCCTCCTCCATAATACACATGGTGTTTGCAAATGGGATTGGAATAGCTTTCACCTTGTCTATGAATTCCATACCCAGCACCACCTGCAAATCATCCATAGGATCAATAGAAAAATTTACTAAACCATACCACTCACTTATACGAATCTCCACATTCTTTGCCACTTTACACATGCTTTTAGCCTCCAAGTTTACTGCCTTTATCCAACCATCGGTGGGTGTGTACTTGATGCCTAACCACTTGGCTTCGTCTTCCTTCATAAAGTTGTTTGTAGGGCCGGTATCCACTAAGACTTTCATACCTTGTCCACCAATCTTCGTGTCAACAAACGATCGCCCGTTCTTCTCAATTTTTGGTACCTCAACTTTAGCATTGATGGCATGAAGGACTTCGAAGGATCCGCATCTTCTCTCATCTGAATTTGAGGTTTATTCTTCGAGTGCCACAAGCTTGTTCTTCTTCGAATAGTCCCTAATTTGATGAGGTCTATCACAAAGTTAGTACTTTAAGTATCGGATGTGCATGGTGCAGGTCCCCTTTTCAACTGCTTCTTCAACTCTTTCTTGAAGTCATCCCATGTTTTCATGGTGCAGATCCGCTTTTCAATATCGCTGTACCTTCTCCTTCACCACACCATTGTCATGCTACAAGGTAGAGAGAAGCATTGTTGATCATCTTGGCATGATCCGTAATGCCAAGTGCCGTGAAGTATTGCTCCATACTCCAAAAGAAGTTATTGAAGCCTTGGCATCTCTTGCTTTTCCAAAGACCTTAGGCTCCGGGACCTTTACTTTGGCAGAAGTAGTGGAAGTAACAGGTGTCATACCTCCTTGTGTCACTGCCATCTTACACAAACTCCAATCCCCCTTTACCTCCTTCAACTTCACAGACAAACTAACAAGTGCTTTCTCAAACATAATAATTTTAGCAACAAATGAAGATTCCACAAACTCACATTTTTGGAAGCATCCGAGGCAACAATATTGAAGGTCTCATTCATCTTTTCTCGAAGTAGAGACTGCATCTCTAGTTTCTCTACTCTTTAGTCCCAGTCATCGATCCTCTCTTGATCTTCCCCTACAGTGATCTCCAACTTTGAGAGCTTAGCAATCACTTTAGTCATGGAGTCCCTTGTAATAGACCTTTCTCTCTTTCCCTTATTGGTAAGAGGAACTCTCTCGACCTCCCTTCATGGGTAGTCATTGCTTGAACCAGCCATCTCGACCACACCCAAAGGATTTCTAACGGTTCTTTGATACTAGTTGTAAAGGGCTTGGACTTTCACCAACACTTGTTTGATACTTGAGTACACTCTTATTCCCAAGTCAACCTTTTACATGAAATACTTTGCTAAAGACAAGAAGCCATGTAGGAGAATGTAAGAACATTTCTATTAAAGGACTCTTAAGAAAGCTAAAATGCTTACAATGCACTCTATGACCTTCCATGATCCAAATGAGGCAACCCCCAAGGAGTATTTATATTTTCTTTTTCCAAGAATGGACAATTAAGATCTACTTGATCTAATAGTTGATATTGACCTTCTAGAATTCTCTACATTACTCTACATACTTCATGTACATTATATATATATATATATATATATCTACAATATTCTACAAGCTTCTATAGTCTTCTGCCATATTCCAAAAGCTTCTAAGACTTTCCATAAGCTTCTACCATAATCTAGAAGTTTCCAAAATCTTCCGTAAGATTCTAACATGTTCTATAAAACTCTTTTGGATCTTAAACCTCAACTTGTGAGTTTTAAAACATGTGGAATGTTACAATTTGGGCGCGGGTGTCTAGTCTCAATTCAAATGCTGTTTCAGCAAAGCATAATCCAACTACAAGATATTGTTGCCTCCGATACACAAACTCAGACAAATGAAAGAGTGGTCCAGTCGACACAGCCAAAGAGACCTATTGTAGTGGCTAGCTAGGCATGCTCTGGACTTAAAAAAGATAAAAGTTGTACTTCTTCTACTAATCCTAATCCTAATGTACCACTTGGTGTAGGAACAACAGGACATTCACTTCTATCTATCTCCCTTTGTCCTTTTCGCTCAGGAAAATTCCGGTTCAATGAAACATGCTTTCGGGGGTTAATGGCTTGCGTAGGCAAGTCAATTAATGCATTGATTACAATGCGTTTCTTCATTGACATACCTAATAATTGAACTTTTCATTTTATTATCTATCAGATCACTGTTTCTGTCATTTGGCTAAGTATTCCAAGTTTTTAGAGCGGCCACATCATTGCCAATAAATATGTCAAATTCTCTCTAGCAAAACTTCAAACTCATTAAAATTTTAATAAAAAACTGAGAGGCCTTGGGACCATTTTAACAGAAAAAAAAAAGGTTGCAAACTTGGGATGATGCAGAATCGCATATAGACTGTGAACTCCAAGCTTAGATTCTCTAGCTCCTGAAAGGCCTATGCGTAACAACACGTTTGTTTGGTAAAGAACTTGGAAGTTGTTAGCATACCACATCACAAGATCGTAGAATCCTAGAAGGGTCCCATTAAAGCTCCCCATGTTCTTATCGGAAAGGACAAAAGCCCGTCTTATGCAGTTGTATGGTGCAGCACATAGATCTTCAACAATGGCCACCTTTTGATCTCTTTTTTGTAAGCCTGGTCAACTACAAGAAGCCCTATTGGTCTGATTCGGATTGGTATCAGTGACATTGCCAATCACTAACTGACACTTTTCGACTTGAGATAATATCGGGGGTGGTGGCCTGGTGGGGGCTAGCTTTGGTTGCCAATGCCCAGTTTTCAGGTGGAGTAGGCACATGTGTGTCTTGACTTGCGTCATGTAGAAGTGGAGCCCCCGAACCCCGTAAATCACGTGATTTATGACCACTTAAGGGTACACAATTGTTGGATTGGGGTCCATGTCTCCTAGCTTTTGGATAATGGTTTTAGACGCATTCTCTCTCATATTACGTGCAGAAGATAAGACCACAGTTTGGTCCCCAAAATTTTTAGCATGTTGAGTGAAGAATTGTAGAAAGTGACATTAACACACTTTCATCCATGCCAGTGTCATTTTGGATTAGCCAAGTGCTTAAATCTTATTCTTTTGCCTGGAAGGAAACGACTGGAGAAAATTTTGAGTTTTACAATAATGGTAATCATCAACACCCTACTTAATGTACCATTAAAAGTCATACCTAATAATGTATATTAAAAGTTAATATATATTTTTAAATATTTGTAGGAATAGCTCAACCGGTAAGAAGGAATTTTCCAGATGTCTCCAGTGCTAGAAGTCTTGAATTGGAGTTCAAATACTCTTTAAAAACTTCAAATTAGTAGTCACAAGTTTATAATAAGATTTATGGTTTCTAATCACTAACTCATTAAGTGATTTATTTGAAATATGTAAACCTCTCTTGTTCATTGGACTAAACTTGGTATGAGATAATTCTTTGATGCATCTTGAGTAGGAGACTGTTCTAAAGCTGTTAATTTCCTTTTCTCAACTCCTATCTCATTTCCACCACAACAAACTAGGATATAGATTATGAACAAAAATATATCCAATTTGTCCAAAAACATCGTGCATTGTAATGGTGACGTTATTAAATCGTTGCTCGAAATATTGTCAATTCCTCGTTGTAAAACAATTTAGGTGACTTTTTTTCCAAATCATAAACAAAGTAAAATTATCAGCTACAAATTATTTTTGTACCAAAAACATAATAAATGTGTAGCTAAATACATGTATAACATAATCAATGATAGGCAAATAAAATGTAACAATTCCATCTTTATAACATTATCATAAAACGTAGCCAAAAATTATTTGTAACATTTTGTTTAATGCGTGGTAATTTGCAACATTTTCTATAAATTATCTCGAGATGTTTTTTGTTGAGATTTTTTTAAACAAAGTTGAAACTGTTATTATCTCCTATTTTGGTTTTTGCTTATTATTAATATTTGTAATGTTATTTAGACAAATAATTTTTAAGATTGCAATATTTTCTTTTTAAGATCGATACTTTTCTAATTAGAAGAGTTTGACGAAAATAGTTAATAAATGTTTAAAATGAAGCTAATCAAAGATGATGTTAGTTGCGACTTTTTGAATGAAGTTAATCAAAGATGATGTAACTTGCCACATTTTAAATTGTATTCTCACTTATATTATTCATTTCATGTAGAAATGAGTTTTACAATCAATCAATGGATACCATCATTCACCACAATTAATCATTAAGAAAGGCTGAGAATAAAGTTCAATTAGCATGCAACAAACTTGCCCTTAGCACCACTTTTTTTCTGGAGCATCAAACAAGAAGTTTGATTCCACATGTGAGACATATTCGGTAGGAGGGAAAAACACATAAGTCTATAAAGAAAACCTCAACTGCAAAGAAGTAGATGTCTACTTTTCTCCTCTAAACATTTCCTCACTGATCATTCAATATATTAAATTCCATTCTTCACTATACCTTCTCAACAACGCATTCAGTGGCTAAGGAAATCAAGCCCATAACTACAAACGTCATGCATGAGCTTTAACTCCTCTACCCCATCTGTCTTGTAGTATATATTGTTAATGTACATAATCCAGCTGTTAATAATATAATTAAGGCTCCATTTTAGGCTTAGCTTTAGGCTGAAGTCAAGCTTCTTTCCTAAATAGGATGTTATTGTTGTGTATAAATAGGCCTCTTTGTATTCAATATAAGATGTAATGATATATACAAATTCTCTCAATTCTCTATTTTTGTATCGTGCCATCAGTCTTTATTGGAATTTTATTCCGATCATATTTTCGGATTCTTCTCTTCCAGATGAGTTCAACACCGACAACCACACCTCAAGAGGAGCATCCACGCGCCCTCATGTGCCGCTCGAAGTTTCTGCCCCATCAACCACGCGATCCATTGACCAAACCGACTCAACTCTTTGACCGCCCGGTTCAACCACATAAGGTTCAGTTTTTCAACAATCCAGACTGGTTCCCAGGGACCCTTCTAACTTCATTTTTGTAATCACAAATTTAAAATTTAGTCCTTAAGATCAAGTTTTAGGTTCGGTTTGATCTTTTCTCTCCTGTGAAGAATAAATTTTTGAATGATGACTACTTCTGATGTTTCCCAGTCAATATCTCATCCTATTACTGTTATTTTTGATGGATCAAACTATGATTTATGGTCTCAAAAGATGTGTAGTTTCTTGAAAGGCCGTGTTCGTTAGCGATATGTCACTGGTGATGTTCCTAAACCAATAAAAGCGACCAATGAGGATGAAATCAAATTCACAGATCGCATAGATCAATGGGAAAGCAAGAATAATCAGATTCTCAATTGGTTTCGAAATACATGCATCTCTGGGATTAAATTGGAATTTCGCAAATTCGACACTCCAAAAGAGGTATGGGATTTCTTGCATACCAGATATTCTATTTCTAATGAGGTTCACCAGTTTCAGCTCTATCGTTGTCTTCATTGGATGCATCAATAATCAGATCAGACTATTCATAGTTATGTTTCTGAATTACAAACTCTCTAGGATCAATTGGCTACTTGTGATCCAGTATGGCCTAACTCTTTCTCTGCTTCTCTCGATCTATACTAGTCTTCGTGATCGCTAACGTGTCTGGCATCTTCTTATGACACTCAAATTACAATTTGAATAAGTCAATGGTGCCTTATTACATCACAGTCCCTTACCCACACTTGACATAGTCATCAGGGAGTTACTTTCTGAAGAAACTTGTCTCAACACTCTCCGAGCAGAGAGAACTTTACCCTTCACTGATGTTGTCATGACTGCCTCCTCTCTTTCTATCACATCACTATCTGTTGGCTACTCTCGTAAAACTCAATGCAGATACTGCAAGAAATTTGGTCATCATATTTCAGAGTGCAAAAAGCTTCTTCCCAAAATACATCTACTTCTGGCAATTCTTCTCGGCCTTCTTATCATCCCACTTCCACTTCTGCTGCTACTGCTATTGTCACTGATGGACCCTCTAATGAATCCACTTCTCCAAAATTCTTAATGTAAGACATTAAAGCCATTCTTCAACAACTTAACTCAGAAAAATGGTATTCCTTCATCTTCTATTCTGTTTGTCACACCAGGTACTTCTTCTATGTGGTTTTTGATTCTACCTATTGCAACCATATGACATTTGACTCAACTACACTTATATCACAATCTATTCTGAAAATGATTTAGAAGGAGGGTTGAATAGATCTTTTAATCTTTTCTCAAAGTGCTACAAAACAGAGAATTAAAACACACGAAACAAACAAGCAAATCGAAATGTAAAAGAATAGAGAAGAGACACAAACACAGTGTTTATAGAGGTTCGGTGCTAAGACCTACGTCCTCTACCTAAGCTTCCACTTAAGATTTTGACAAAGTTCTTTACTACACACTTTTTAGTTCAGTGTGAACTCTTCCAACTCAACTTGACTTCCAACTCGAGCTACACCTTACAAACGATTTATTTTTCGACACAAATCCTACCTCCCAAGTGATTCTTCTCTAATCACTCAGCTCATAATAACAATAATGATAGAAATGAAGTAGCAAAATTGAGAGCGATGTGAAGATAATTTCGAACTATGGTAAGTATGCTTCACTTTGGACTTGTGTAATCAATCCTCTGAAGTTCCGTCCTTTATTTGCAGGCTTCAAGACATTTTTAGACGTTGTAGAACTCTCCTAGCCATTATAGAACGCTCTTAGCTGTTGTATGAAGATTTTCTTCCATTTGAAATCAATTGACACAGTCAAATTATGTTCATCTGTAACTGATAGTCGACTAGTTGGTGTGTAAAAGTCTACTAGTACATTATAGTCAACTTGTCTTCAAGAATTAGTCGACTAGCACTAACGTTTTTCACAAAACTTTCTGCTCCGCTCTTCGAATAGTCGACTAGTCCATTTAACCAACTTACTGGTCTGATTGTTAATAATCGACTTGCAACATGATGGTCGACTTATCCCAAGCTCCAACTAACAGATCTCACACAATCTACAATCTTTGATTGTTGAGATGCTTATTGGAATTCTTCATACAAGATCTTCTCATGAAATACACGTTGTTTAACTCTGATACTCATTATTGCAATCTTGATTTTCACAAATTGACTTTATTTAAATTTCATCTGACTTGAAAATCATCAGCAACATAATAGTCAACTTGTGCCATCATTAGTCGACGAGTGTACCACCATTTTAATCTAAATACCTGAAATTATTTCTTAACCAATTCTTTAAGTTTTATTATTATCAAAACATAGAAGGATTTAATTTTGTCAACCTCCATTGGTCCAACAACAACAAGCTATATGAGTTCCTTGGCTACCAACATACCTACTCCATTTTGTCATCTCGAACCCCCTGAATACCGATGTTTAAATCTATTAATCTCTTTTGCTTTTTTCGTAGTCTACCTGGTCTCCTGTACTCACTCTATATAAATTTTATACTTCTCTAAAGTCTCCACTAATCCTAAAGAATTCTCCATAAGGGACCCGATATTCCAAGAACCTCTGCTCGTCTACTTCTACCTTCTCCAGCACATTGAGAGCACGCCTAACCACAAGGTCTTTGGCTTGGATAGGTTCCTCTACCTCTATATCATTGCAATTCTCAAGCTCAGGCATTTCTTCTCCATCACTCTTATGGGACTCAATTCCCTATAAAAAATAAAGAATATATTTAAGGTTGCATACACATGAAAAAGGGTGTAGTTATGCAAGCAAATATCCATCCAATAAAGGCATCAAGATAGTTGAAAGCTCTTAAGCATTCTAGGATAAAGTTTAAATTAACATTGTCAAAAGCCTTATAGCAATCAACCCTAAGGGCAAAACTTTTAATGAGTTTCCCTTTAGTGTTGTCTTTTATGAGTTCCTGAACTAGAATCTACTTAGGGTAAGACTATTTCTTATATTATAGCTCTCACTACATCCTATGAGTGATGGATATAGCCTTTGGCATAGTCATAATAGTAAACTATAGAACTCAATACGTGCTAAAAAATAGCTGATAAGTTGTTTACTACACGAGCCCTTTAATTATTTTGTCATATTCAATTTAAAAATTGTTAACATTTAAGATAGACAGATAGAAAAGATAATTAGTAGGACAACACCCAGAACAAAAACAGTTGTGTAAGTATACACAAGGCCATGTATGTAACGCATCACTACCATAGAGCATATGCCTGAACATCTAGAGGACATTCAACCCTATGAAAATGACATGCTCATTAACTCTATTATAAACATGTAACCCACCTGAATTCCTTGCCTGAACACTTGCTTAAAAGTGCCTCTCCTCTTGCCTTTCTCGATTCCCTTTAACATTAACAAAATTCCCATTCAATAGGAATTCAATTTAAATCCCACAATGCATATTTACTATAATTAATTCTAGAATACTTAAACCCATGCATTTCCTAAGCCAGCTAGAGCTATTAAAGCGAATGACAAGATGAGAGGCCTATAATAGATGGATGAAGGAGGTCATATTACAGATGGAAGGACATCTCGAGATGTCCATACTATCCCCACTATCTGAAGTGGTGGCATCATCCATCTTGAAGTCTTTACTTGAATCTTGGTGGAAGTTCCTTTCTTTGCTAAAATTTGCTCATTCTTCTCTTTAGATGTTCTAATTCATAACCCTAATGATAAGTTTTTGTCAATATTTTTAAAGCTCTCTCTTTTATATAAGAAAATTCAAAAAATTCTAGATGTCACAACCAATATAGGACCAATATGGATTTGTTATTAGTACTGTGATGGTTCATGGCGTTTCAACGTTGATTATCATACTTTGAACACCGTCACAGTAAAAGACCAATTTCCAATTCCAACTGTTGATGAATTATTAGACGAATCACATCCGAACTGGAGTCAAGAAGTCTTCCCCTCCATAGGTTACTAAAGGATGAGAGGTTAACCCATCTTCATTCTCCAAAACCTTAAAACTGAGACCTCACTCTTTTTCCTAAAGAAAACATATATGTTTTGATGGCAAAATGAAACAAATATTAACTATGAATTATGCATGAACTTTTTCTATCAAAAAAAATCTAAAGTAACTGACGAGATCCTAAAAACAAATAAAAAATCTGAAAATAGAAAATTTGAGAAATCTTGAAATTTTTTTCAATTCTAACGTTACACTTAGAAAAGTAGTGTTTGAATTGGTGGCTTGTATAGGTTATAGGACTTGTGCAACTTTGGTGAAGTTGAAGCTTAGAGATTCTCCTCCTCTAATGGTGTTATGATAGTTTGTTCCTTCTCACCATCATCTTCTTGTTTTGTTCCTGTATTCACAATATTATCAACCTAGTTACCTATTTCCTTACCACTTTGTTAGACCATAATTGCTTTAGCTTGCTTTGTTTGGCTTGGAAAATTTTCCTTTTGGTTGATTTGAAGTTGGTTGGCCAATTGCCCCACTTGGGTTTCCACCTTCTTCAATGATGCCTCTAATGAATCAAACCTCTTGTTGTTCACCTCTTGATTTTGAGTGCTAATTTGAATAAAGGCATTTTTCAAATTTAAACTTATAACTTAATTATAAACATATGGTGTTTCATGTAAAATCACTTAGATTGTTGACAATTGTGATGTAAGTTCTTCTATCAGCTCCCTCAGCTCTAGGCTGGAGGTTATATTGTGGTTGAAACAGAGGTTGTGTATACCCGATGTTGAAGATCTGATGAAAGAGATTATGGAGGAAGCCCATGTAGCAACTTATGCTATGCATCCTGGTACTACTAAGATGTATAATACGTTGAATCAACATTTTTGGTGGCTAAGGATGAAAAAGCAAAGCTTTCTATTGCTATAAAGTTTGTAATTTTTGAATATTATAATTGAGAGATATGAGTTGTACAACTTTGAGTGCATGATCATGCACTAGCCAAAATTTCAAATGTACTCAGTCTATATTATTTTGAGCATAACTCATAGAATAATGAACCAAATTGTATAATCGTGGTGTCTTTAGAAACTTAAGACATAGGAGAAAAATGTTCTAGTAGGAATATCTTTTAAGCTTTCATATGCAACAAGATCAATGCCTGCATAAGGGACAATCCTAAGGACAGATGGAATGAGACTCTAAAGAACGCTCGGGGTCCTTCCTGAACCCATATATCCCTTGATAAGGCCCAAAGATTAGGAACTTTTCCATATTCACACACATGAGTTTGTAATCGAGTTTTCACGAGATCTAAAGGATAAATGGTGGTTTGTGCCACAGCACCTGCTAAGCCACCGGCAATAACGCGGCCTGCAGTACCAATATGAGCATTATCTCCCTCCCCTTTAGCTCTAACAATGACATCTTTCAGCAGTTCATAGGTGTAGAACCTGATAGCACTTTCTGGAGCCACTTTCATGACATTTAATCCATTGCCTCTAAAAAATCCCAGGACTCGTCCCTCCTTCCATATATCCCTTATTGCTGGTAAGATATGAGCTCGTTTTGTTTGTACTTGCAAAACAACCTTTAGACGATCAAGAGGAGCAGTTGCAGTACGAGATGTTGCTCCGGCAACACCTCCTGCAATCAGATACCTGTAAGCATGAACGTGCTTACTGATGCCGCCTGGTACAACAGCCTGTTCCCCAATATCGACCAGGCATACCCTTTCCAAGTAATGATAAATGTTCTCAATGGTTGCCTCATGGGGGTAAAGCAGAAGAAAATCTCTCCATTCCTCAAATGTTATAACTCCATTGTTATCCTTATCTACTCGCTCAACAAAACGCACAAGTTCCTCGTCATCAATTTCAATCCCTACAAAAGAGAGACTGGGGAGGCTTTAGAATGAAAACAACTTATTAAAAAGAAGACCATAGACTTCATAATTGGATTTCATTAGATGCAGGGCATGGAGAAAATACAAGACAACAAAAGGCTAACACGACCAACTGAATTTCACCAATATAAATGAATCTAAGTGACCTCCATTAACAAGCTACATCATGTTACGCCTGCAATATCTACAAAAGCTTGCTCCAATATAGAGAAACCGTGAAAATGTCCATCTAAGCAAACTTGACAGCACCCTTCCTGACAACATCATTTCATGAACGCTTAGCAAACTTCAGTAAAAGCATTACAAAAGAACTTCAAGATTGTTGATCATACATTTAAAACCTGCAAACTACAAGCTCATAACCAAATACATAAAAAGATTACAAATTCGGGATCAAGAATTTAGAAGGAGTTTCATTTAGAAATCCGTAAACCATAGAGCAATACGATCAATGTAGTAGCTCCTGTTTCCGAAAGTGATTAAACAATAAATGGAAAAAATACGCAGGCAGAAATTTGAAGTACCTGCCCGAACAAGAGCATCGTAGAGCTCTTCAGGCAAAATGCAACCGTTATGTTCAACATCAATAGCTTGAAAAATCCTGTAGAGCTCAAGCTCCTTTTCGTCCATATAACGCTTGAACTCATGGAAATCGACACGCCCATCTTTATTGGCATCGCAAGCATTAAACAAGTCTTTACCGTACTTGTAATGAGAAGGAATTTGGAGGGCCACAAGTCCGTTCTCTATCTGGGTATAGTCCAAATATCCGCAATCCTCGGTATCAAAAAAATCAAAAAGACTGCGAATCCTCTGTTCCCTCTGCTCCTTGGTCTCTCCAAGCGCCAATAACACATGTTCTGTTGTCACTGGCCCTGCTTTTTTCACCGGATTGCAGCAATTCGATCGCTCACTCCGCCCCTTTTCAGGTTTCAATTTGCCCTCCATTTTGCTTCACAAACCCACGAAATGTCTCACTTTAATCTCGAGTAATTTTGAGAAAGCAAATGAAATTGTGGGTTGATGAAAGAAGGGGGAGGTAAACATAGACTAAGAATAAAAGAAATGGTCAAAGAGAAGAAGAGAAATGAAAATGGACAATCGAGAAATCAACTTTAGGAGTTGGAATGAATTAAACAGCAAAAGAACAAGGATGGAAGACCAAGGAAGTCTTGTGGGAAGAGTTTGATTAAGTGGACAAGAAAGAAAAGTGCAAAAAGAAAAATTTGGAGACCGCGTAGAAGAAAAGCAAGTGGAGTTATTTTTATAAGAGTAAGAATGAAAAAAGAGGAATAGTAATAATGATACTGACAAGTAATGAGGAGGGATGTGATGATCGGGATGTGATTATGGGCGGAGCGGAGCGGAGCGGAGGAGGGCGAGGAAGAAAAGGATCTTCAGTCACATCGCCTTTCAAAGATGCTTCTCTCCTCTTCTCTTCACCACATGTGATTGTGCTTTGAATAAAGAAAATAAATTAATGGGAATGTGAATCACATGAATTTTGGAGCATTTGACCCAGCTAACATGACTCTATTAGGGCCCATTTAACAAATATAACAATTGACATGAAAATTACGGTACGTTTGATTACTGTTAGTACGTAGAGATGGAGTGATAAAATAGAACAAAAATTAAAAATAATGAAGTGTTTGATTATAATGGACAAAAACATGTTTAGTTGTAATAGATAGAATATAAAAACAGTGGCAATAACTCAACATCTTACTCTTGTAGTCTATGGCTCCATGTAACTTTGTTCCTCACTTTTTGGTCTCTTATTCTTTAATAGCTTATTTCTCAAAAGTCTCTCCTATGATTATACTTTTTTTTTCCTATTCTTTAAAAGCTTATTTCTCAAAGTCTCTCTTATGATTCATACTACAAGGGGGTTAGATCTAAGTTAGACTTGGTTCACTTTCTCGCTTTTGGTTCACTTTCTCCATCACTTACTTTATGAATCACCATCAGTCCATTTGCTAACAAGCTTTTCTAGTACTGACGAACAACATTCGTAAATAGATTGTTTGATTTTGCCAAAAATGGGTGCCCAATAAGTGAACTACACATGTAATTGTTGATATTTGATAGTTGAAAGATTGGAGAGTGGTTGACGACAATAAGCATGAACTGAAGTTTAAAAGGTCGAGTAAGGTTGCGTCGAGAGTTGGTAATTTGGGTGTAGGTTGACTTTTGGCTGCTTGTCTTTAGGCTTGAGCTTGTGCAACATGAGGTAGGTAGAATCAGGATTCAGGCTACCTATAAAAAACTTCGACTACCTAAATCTAACGTGACATGTAGCATCCTACACTTGCAAGATACGTAGCCGATATTTTGAGTGATGTCCGAGTATGAATTTCGCAAGGGCAATATGCTAGAACAATCAAAACTTAGTATAAATTTTTTTTCATTTATCATACACGTATATGGAAATCAGTAATCAAATCGAACTCATACTTTTATTTTATAAAAGTCGAAATCACAATTGTCATTACATTTTGATCAATCTCATTTACAAAGTCTTTCCAATTTTCACTAGTTATTACGCACAGAAATATTTGAATATACATTGTACAGAGATCGCGAAATATACAAATTTACACAAAAATAAGAAAATACAAATGTAGACGCGATCTGATCCCGACCTCTATCTCTCACTTGAATGCAGTAGGTATACTCCTGTTTGTCTAACGAGGTACTCGTCTAAGCTTGAAAAATAATTGCAAATTTTGGGTGAGTTTTAGAACTCAGTGAGTGACCATACTTGATGGCTCACTCAATCACACAACACATACAATACACATGTTCACATAATACACACAATTCATTAATAATCATATGAAGTCACATATAATTCATATTTACTAGAAATATATCTCACATACAAAAATTAGTCAAATTATTCAATTCATACACCTCAAATGCATATGTGATCCTTATGAGACTCACTTTCAATTTGTTATTGTTGTGACCGAGTGTCTATATCTGTCCCGTATCTATTGTAGATACTGAGCTCATTAATAACTGTCTCGTATCCGTTGAGGATACCCGACTCATTTTACATAGTGAGCCTTTGGTGGCTACTCCGGTCACAACAACTATTATCTTTCATTCATTCATGTGATAGAATGCACCAATCACAATGGATCAATTAGTTACTTTCACATGTCATCAGACCTTAGTCCGACATTCAACTTTTAAGTTGAGAATCACCTTTTTATTTATATGCATATTCACATTTATTCCTTCGGAACTAGGTCCAACGTTTAAAAATCAAGTTAAGAAATCACATATTCCACCTAATTCACATTCAAGTAGCATTTCAATATTTCATTCACGCATCAAAAGTCTCGGACCTTCAATGCCCGGAATCAGTACAATCACATCAATCGTATTCACATTACATAATAATCATATAAACAGTCATTCAAGGTAGAAATTGAAATCAGAACAAACAATGAAATGAGACCATCTAGGTCGACTCACAGTACGCTCCAGATTAGCATTAGCTTCCATGATTTGAAAATGTCTAGATACAGATGCTTATCCTTCACATCAACATTATGCAATACACATATTGCACACACACATTAATAACTTAGCACAATTATAAGTATTCATTTATGTACAATTATGTATATGAAATATGTATAATGCATGTTCAATGACAATCCCGAGTATTTTCCATTATCCTTGTCACATAATCAATCCTATCTTAAAAGCCACATAAGTATAATTTATACTTAGGTTTATACCTCATAAAACCATTTATAATCACAATTCATAACTCATTGAATCACTTTCGGATTTTTCCAAAAACTGAAATTCGGGTCTACTGCTCTTATATTGAAATATTACACTATACTCAACTTCCATCTAGAAATTAAAAATCTTAGAGATTGAATCAAAATTCAATTTCTTCATGTAATTTGTAGCCCTATTTCTCAAGTTTACTCCAAATAAAAAATCATCTCATTTGGATGTCTTCATGAAAAATGTAGCCATATGTCTCTAGTTTAATCCAAACTAAGAATCATGTCATTTGGACAACTACAGAGCAAATTATGGCTAAAACATAGAAACATATTCAGAGATCAAGTTGCTACTACATTTTCCAGATTAACTACCAATTTTGTTTCCAAATCTTACCCTAACACAACTCATACAAAGATCATCTTTTCTACTCCATCTACTCCTCATT